>JBBGZY010001931.1:515000-635000 GCA_037952925.1 Lithobates clamitans
AAATAAAACTTGATTTTCCAAAAAAACCAAAAAAAATAAAAATAAAACTTGATTTTAAAAAAAAAAAAAACAACAACAAAAATTGATTTTAAAACAAAAAAACAAAAAATATTGATTTTCTCAAAAACCAAAAAAAAAAAAAAAAACTTGATTTAAAAAAAACAAAAAAAATAAAAAACTTGATTTAAAAAAAAAAAAAAATTAAAAACTTGATTTAAAAAAAAAAAAAAAAATTGATTTTAAAACAAACAAAAAAAAAAAATTTGATTTTAAAACAAAAAAAAAACAAAAAAAATTAATTTTAAAACCAAAAAAAAACAAAAAAATGTATTTTAAAACAAAAAAAAAAAACACAAAAAATTGATTTTAAAACAAAAAAAAAACACAAAAAATTGATTTTAAAACAAAAAAAAAACACAAAAAATTGATTTAAAAACCAAAATAAAAAAAAAACTTTATTTGAAAAATAAAAAAATAAAAAAATAAAAAACTTGATTTTAAAAAAAAGAAAAAAAGTAAAAAACTTGATTTTAAAAAAACAAAAAAAAAATATAAAAAAAAGCCTGTTTGCGAAAATCAAAAAGCCAAAAATATTTTTTTGTGGATTATGTATAAATATTTAAATATAATTATATTTTTCGAAATTATTAAGATATCATTATATTTTTTACTATGAACATTTTATACTAAATGCAGAACTGAATGCATAACAACCATTAATAAAAACATCTCCTTATAGGAATTAAATAAATGTGTGGTTTGTTATTTCAATGCTCAGTATCAGTTTGGTTATAATTGTCAAAAAGTTGTTTACAGTGGCAATGGAGCTTTTATTTAGACATTTAAAATGAAAATACAGTTGGCACTACAACTGCTCGACCATAACCTAGGAGAAAGCCCAAAAGAAAGGCAAGCAATAAATATAATTCAAGATTTCATCAATATTTTTTTTATTGTAAAAAATTAAATATCCTGGCCCATTGCAATGGCCCCCCTACCCATAAAATAATTAACATATTGCTGTCTAACTTGACGGGCACTTTGGGGGGCCAAGCCAGTACGGACAGTATCCAGGCCCGTAAGGTTGTCATCTATAAGTCCGGCCTCAGGCCCAACTGTGCCTATATAATTCTGAGAATGTTTGTTTAAAAAGTTGTGCAGAATGCAGCACGATAAAATGATAAAATTAAGTTTGTATTCCGCCAAATTAATGGCTGTTTGAAACAGGCGGAACCGGCTGGCCAGAATTCCAAACGCATTCTCAACCACTCTTCTAGCTCTGGCCAGCCGGAAATTAAAAACCCTCCTCTCCAGGGTGAGGGTTCTTTGGGGAAATGGCCTCATGAGGTGCTTGCTCAGAGCGAAGGCTTCATCGGCAATGAAGACAAAGGGGAGTCCTTCCACATTATCCGCATCAGGTGGCAATCCCAGGCCACCACTCTGGAGACGCTGGCAGAACTCCGTCTGGGCAAATACTCCTCCATCCGACATCCGGCCATTCTTCCCCACGTCCACATATAAAAATTCATAGTGTGCCGACACCACCGCCATTAAAACAATACTGTGGAACCCTTTATAATTGAAATAGTATGACCCCGAATGGGGTGGTGGCACAATGTGGACATGTTTCCCATCTATAGCCCCTCCACAATTGGGAAAGTCCCAACGGCTGGCAAAATGGGATGCCACAGTCTGCCATTCCTGTGGCGTTGAAGGAAACTGGGGAATCAAACAAGAAAACCAAAATCAATTAATTTGGAAGCTAACATTGCAATAAAATTAGACAATTAAAAACATTATTCCCCAGCATCAGTATAACATTAAATAATTTAATTCTTCTGGAATAACTAATATGGAAAGGCACACTTATCAGATTGCTCACCCCCTCTGATGGAACATTGATTACATTTTAGGGGGTTGTGAAATCCCTAAAAAAGATTACTTTTAGGACACGCAGGAATTTAGGGACTAAAAAGTCTACAAGACTGCAGTTGTCGCACTCTGCAGGTGCAGTTGCTAACCAGCTTACAGTAAATGAGGTAATGTAAAAAGGCATTCATGTTGCAAGGAGTACACAATCACATGCAAGGGCAATTAATGAAAACACTTTGAGGCTTGCATATGATTTGATGATGGAAATCAGCAGAGCTTCTGCTCATTTACTAAAGCACTGGAACAAATGCACTTGTAGAGTGCACATGCATTTTGCAAAGTGCAACATATATTTGCTTTAGACAAATCAACACCACAGAACATTCAAGCAAATTTTTACGAGGGTGGGGGGGGGGGGGTTGGGAAATCTAGCTAATTGCTAATTAGCAGCACACTATTTGGAGTGAGTTTAGGTGGGGGGGGGTTGGGAAATCTAGCTAATTGCTAATTAGCAGCACACTATTTGGAGTGAGTTTAGGTGGGGGGAGGGGGGTTGGGAAATCTAGCTAATTGTTAATTAGCAGCACACTATTTGGAGTGAGTTTAGGTGGGGGGGGGTTGGGAAATCTAGCTAATTGCTAATTAGCAGCACACTATTTGGAGTGAGTTTAGGTGGGGGGGGTTGGGAAATCTAGCTAATTGCTAATTAGCAGCACACTATTTGGAGTGAGTTTAGGTGGGGGGGGTTGGGAAATCTAGCTAATTGCTAATCAGCAGCACACTATTTGGAGTGAGTTTAGGGGGGGGGGGGGTTGGGAAATCTAGCTAATTGCTAATTATAAGCACACTAAATACACTCAAACAAAATACATTCAAAATGAGTAGACTAGGTGGATATGTTCCCATCACTGCATGCTGGGGAGGTTATTGAAGGAAAATATACATGCATGACAAAAAATAACAGGAAAAAAATCCAGCATGTGTGAGGATAAAAAGGGGACATTCACACTATATTGCAATGATGGTAAGTAGTGTTTGAAGCAAGAAATACATTACATTATCAAAGATTACATAAAAGAACATGTGATGCTAATAAAAGAAAAATATCTTACCTTAATATAGTCCTTCTGCAGGACCTGGATGATGGCAGAACAGGTCTCTGGGATAATGATCCCCAGAGCCTGGGGGGAGATGCCTGTCGAGAACTTAAGGTCCTGCAGGCTTCTCCCTGTGGCCAAATACCGCAAGGTAGCGACCAGCCTCTGCTCCGGAGTGATGGCTTGCCTCATGCAGGTATCCTGCCTGCTGATATAGGGGGTCAGCAAAGCCAACAAACGGTCAAAAACGGGGTCCGTCATCCGGAGAAAGTTCCTGAAATCCTCAGGATTATTCTCACGGATCTCACGGAGCAATGGCATGTGACAGAACTGGTCACGCTGGAGCAACCAATTCTTGGTCCATGAACTCCTCCTCGCCCTGTTCATGGACTGGTCTTGGGCTGAAGAATAAACTACAGCACCAAACACATACAATGCACGAGCTCGACGACGAGTACGTACAGGTAACATGGTTTCAAAACGGTCGGCTGGTCAGAACGCACTAAACAGAACGCACTGAAGAACAGCAAGGCCTGTGAAGAATGACCTGAAAATCAGGAACGAGCAACCAATATCGACTATGCTATGTGTGATACAATTTAGTATTCATTCACTTTCCTACTTTCCTTTAGGTGCATACTCTGCACTACACAAGAGAATGAACTATGCATAGTGTATTTTTTGTAATCTCTGTATGATAGTAGCGTCTTCCACTTCATGAGTACCTCTAGAGCTTGTGTGTTACACTTTTGGCAGTGGGTAGCGCAGCTACAGCTAGCGGGGCGGACCTATGGCTGCGCTGGCGTTGGGTTGATTTTGCACTGTGCCAGCCCCTTTTTCCATTGAGTGTTTGCCCCCAGTGACATGGCGCCGAACGACTCACTGCCGCTCACGTCACTGGCAGGCGACAGCAGGCGCGGAGGAAGTGACGCGCACTGCCTCTTCCTCCTGTCTGGAACGCAAGCACACTGGCGTGCGTTCCAACACAGAAAAACACGCGGAAACGATCGGAGAGCGGCTCTCATACACAGAGCCGCTCACACAGAGATCTGGATCAGACATAGAAGGTACAGCACCTTGTTACAGTACGCTAGCCTGCTATCTACAATGACTATTTCCCCTGCTAAAGGTGCACCTCCCCCGTGCCACTCTGGACATTATGCCGCTATCACTGTACGCAATGTGTACTTCTGGTTCACCTTTGCTGTGGTCGGTTGACATTGACATTTTCAACCACATTGACACCCGTTTTGATTGTAGATTACACATTTATACATTTATATCCTACATCATTCTCAATTTTTTACTTACATTCATTTACTATGTATTTTTTATATTTTATTCTTTATTTGTTATTCTATCTTTTATATCTAATTTTACTATATTTTATTTATTACCATCTATTCACTTGTCTAAGTGAGTTGCCCATGAGGGAGGGATTTTTTAAGGGGGAGGGGCCCCACAAGTCCGCCCCACTCTACTGATTGGGCTTTCTGGCACATACACTATATATATATACAGGGAGTGTTGAAGGAGGGCTCACTGCTGAGCTCTGATGAAGAAGGGACGTGCCCTTCGAAACGCGTCAGCTAGTAGTGAAGCTTACATGTTCCTCTAAGACCTTTGGAAGGCTTCGCTCATCATCACCACCAAGCTGCTTGTTGTTGTTCGATTTTATGACACCAGATTTTACTACTGCTTGTGAGTAATTTCTTTTATCATTTTATTTCAATAAATGTTTTACAAAAGATAATGCACATGGCCGGTGCGCCCCTCTTTCTTTTTAATTCCTGCAGGCTTCTCCCTGTGGCCAAATACCGCAAGGTAGCGACCAGCCTCTGCTCCGGAGTGATGGCTTGCCTCATGCAGGTATCCTGCCTGCTGATATAGGGGGTCAGCAAAGCCAACAAACGGTCAAAAACGGGGTCCGTCATCCGGAGAAAGTTCCTGAAATCCTCAGGATTATTCTCACGGATCTCACGGAGCAATGGCATGTGACAGAACTGGTCACGCTGGAGCAACCAATTCTTGGTCCATGAACTCCTCCTCGCCCTGTTCATGGACTGGTCTTGGGCTGAAGAATAAACTACAGCACCAAACACATACAATGCACGAGCTCGACGACGAGTACGTACAGGTAACATGGTTTCAAAATGGTCGGCTGGTCAGAACGCACTAAACAGAACGCACTGAAGAACAGCAAGGCCTGTGAAGAATGACCTGAAAATCAGGAACGAGCGGCCAATAAAACAAAGATTTCTCAATGCCAACTGACCAAACGCACTGAAAAGCAGATACAAACCTCACAAGCACAGACTGAACAACAGTTAAAACGAACTGAAAAATACGAGTCTCACAAGCGCGAATCGTCTCTCACCAAACTTCTACTAACACGAGATAAACACGAGACTAGCAGAAGGAGCCCAAAGGGTGTCGTACGGGCTATTGAACTTCCGTTTTATAGTCTCGTCGGACTTGGTGTACGTCACCGCGTACTAAGCTGTCGTACTTTTGTGTGGTCGTGTGTAGGCAAGTCCGTTCGTAAGAAAGTCTGCCGCAAGTCCGCCGAAGGTACGCCGGAAGTATGTCGGACAGGCTGTCCGACTTTTGTAGCTGAAAAGTCCGACCGTGTGTACGCGGCATAAGACTTTTTTCAGCCAGAACATGGCAGAACAGCGTTTCATAGGGTTGCACCGATACGATACTCGTATCGGTGCCGATACCGAGCATTTGCATGAGTACTTGGAGATCTGCAAATGTTCCAATTCGTGACCCGATACTTGGACAGCCTCAGAGATGATCAGTACAGCAATGAGGGGGAGTTACAAG
This sequence comes from Lithobates clamitans, assembly GCA_037952925.1. NCBI lineage: Eukaryota > Metazoa > Chordata > Amphibia > Anura > Ranidae > Lithobates > Lithobates clamitans. Next base: position 520,799 of record JBBGZY010001931.1, read on the forward strand.
CACCAATCTCCCTGTATAGCTTTTCTAACAGCCGCTTCTCCTCCTCTGTGCTCCCCCTCTGTGCTCCCTGTGTCCTCCTCCGGGTCCCCATCAGTTTCCTCCTCTAGGTCCCTCTCTGTGTCATCCTCTGGGTCCCCCTCTGTGTCATGCTCCGGGTCCCCCTGCATCCTCCCCGGCTTTCCGTGTCCTCTTCCGGGTTCCCCATGTCCTGGATCTTTCAGGAAGGAGAGCAGAGGAAGGAGCCGGTTAATCTGTTAATTTACCAGCTTCTTCATTTTCCAAATGCACAGAGTGAGTGATCACTGACTGTCCATTCATAACTGTCACTGAGCATTGTAAACTGTGTTTACAATGCTTCAGTTTATGAATGGAGAGGAGCCTCTGTCTCCTGGCCATTCATCTTCAGTGCAGCTGAGGCTGCAGAGAAAGGAATTGGGGAATCTCTATCCTCAGTTCCTTTCCACGTCTCAAAGTGGAGATATTAAGGGTCTGTTTAGACCCTCGATATCTCACCAAAGGCCCCCCAATAGGGCTGATAAAAAAATATTAATAATAAAAAAAAGAAAAAATTGTAATCAATATTTCAAAGCTAAATTGTAAAAAAAAAAAAAAGGAAAAAAAAAAAAAAAACACTGACACCGTCCAATCCCCCAAAAAGAGAAAGCATTGTAAAAAAAAATAACAAAAGAAATATAAAATTGTAAAATAAAAATAAAAATAAAAAAATTGTAAAAAATAAAATAAAATAAAAAAAATACTGACACAGTCCATGTCTCATCAATGCCCATTAGTGCCACCCATCAGTGCCCAACAGTGCTGCATATCAGGGCCTCTGTCACAGACATTAAAAAAGTATCGGTAATCGGTATCGCCAAGTACTTGAAAAAAAGTATCGGTACTTGTACTCTTTAAAAAGTAGTATCGGTGCAAACCTAGCATTTCACCACCTCGAGTTCTTCCCTCTGCTCCCCGCTCACCACTGTCACTTATAAAAACAGATGCCCAGCTTCTGTGTTTACAAGTGACAGCTTGTCTCCCAGGGGCTCCCACAGATCTGATCTCCTGAGCAGCTCCCACAGAGTGCAGGGCTTTGAAAAGGGAGATACAGGTGCCCTGGGTGCAGTGCAGTCATGAGTGAAAAGATGGTGTTGCCTGGTAGGCTGCACCCTATGTGATCCCCATCTGTTGCCCCCATCTGTTGGATGATCTCACTGCACAGAGCCAGAGCCTCCTATAATGTGCAGGGAGGTACTAGAACTGGCTTCATACAGCAAGAAAAGTAAAACATGTGGAAGAAATCTGTACATAGCATACTTCTGAACTCGTACTTTATACGTAGTGCACACCTTAAAGTGGTTGTAAAGTCAGAAGTTTTTTTTATCTTAATGCAATCTATGCATTAAGCTGAAAAAACCTTCTGTGTGCAGTATCCCCCCTGGCCACGCTGATGCTTATCTGAGCCCCAATCTCGATCCAGGGATGTTGGACTCTCCCTCCTAATTGGCTGAGACAGCAGCGCCATTGGCTCACGCTGCTGTCAATCAAAGTCAGTGAGCCAATGAGGAGAGATGGGGATGGGTCGAACCTCGGCTCTGTGTCTGAATGGACATACAGGGTAGCACCTTGGCTCGGGTGCCCCTATAGCAAGCTGCTTGCTGTGGGGGGCACTCGGCAGGAGGGAGGGGCCAGGAGAGCCAGCCAGGGACCCGAGAGGAGGAGGATCTGGGCTGCTCTGTGCAAACCCACTACACAGAACAGGTAAGTATAACATGTTTGTTAGTTTTAAATGAAAAAAAATTGGAGCTTTAAGGGCTCATGTACACAGGGCAGTTGAAAACCTTTTTTGAACGCTGGAAACTGACAGCTGGAAACAGACAGTTAAAAAACGTCCATTTTACAGCTTTTGAATACAGAGTTTATGTGAGTTTAGCAGCAGTTATGAGCATTTGAGATTAGAAGCGCTTTTTAAAGATAACCTCTTTCAGTCATTATGTGAGAGAAGAGAGAGCAACAGCAGAGAGAGCAGTGTGCTTGTAGATAGATAGCTGTCTTATTTTTATGTTTTCACTATGAATCCCATCATGAGCATGAGGAAATGCGCCTGATGTTGCTGAGGCTCAGAAGATGTAGAAAATTGCAAAAGAGGACCAGAGTTTGTCGCTACTAGACTCATCCATTGATGCAGGCAACAGCATGTGGTGAAATTTGTGTTTTTTTCAACATTTTTATATGTTTAGAAATTATCAGAATTTTTTTCCCTTTTAAAAATTCTTATAAACACAAATGCTCATAATCAGTTTACCGCGGTTACAAGCATTTGGCTTTTGAAATGCCAGTAAACTACAGTCCTGAACGCAATTTTTCTGCTTTAAAAAAAATGCCTGTAACCTCAACTGCCTCTTAACTACTATAAACGACTGAGTGTACATGTACACATAAGATAACATAAAGGGGGGTTCAGAGGCTGCTGAAAAAACGCACAAATGCTCCTACACTTCAGTTTAGAAGTTGTAGTGTATACAAGGCCTTACTTTGCACTCTATACATAGTGCGCCACTAAAATCTGCACTCTGTACGTAACATACCCCTGAACTCTGCACTCTGTGTGTAGTGCACCCCTGAATTCTGAGCTCTATATGTAGTGCACTCCTGAACTCTGAACTCTGTACGTAGCGCAGTTCTTTACTCTGCACTCTGTATAAAGCGCACTCTTGAACCCTGCACTCAGTATGAAGTGCACTTCTGAACCCTGCACCCTGTATGTAACACACTCCTCAATTCTGTATTCTAAAATGTAGTGCACCGCCACACTCTGCACTCTGTATGCAGCACACTCCTAAACTCTGCACTTTGTACATAATGCACTCCTGGTATTTAATGACTCTTTAAGAGCCTTGCACTGTGCAATTTGGCAACACCCACCATTTGATATGGTTTGGTGGGGGGGAGGGGTTGAGTTCCTGTACCTAATCTCTAAGAAAAAAAGCCCTGTGCCTTGGCAAGTGGTATCTGCACATCCAACTCAACATTGTGGAAGTGTGGATGCTTATCAGTAGTCACAGTGCACCATATCAGTTTTCAGAGTAGCGGTACAGCCATAGGTGTATCCCAGACTGAAAATTATTGTTTTGTTGCTCACTTTGACTGTTGGTATGTTTTCTCTGTTTTTTTCCATGGTTGATTGCCCTCCGTATTTATGTTGAGGTCCATCATTATTTTAAGTTGCAGTCTCCCCTTAGTGGTGCAGTTATTGTCCAGCTCTGGAATAGTATTTTCTTTCTTGGTGTCTTTTTCATTATTAAGGACATATTGGTTTCTCTTTTTTTTATGTAGCCTAGTTCAGGCGTTACTCACTTAAAGCCTCGTACACACGATCGGATTTTCCGCCGACAAAACCTCTGACTTTTGTCCGAAGGCGTGTGCCTGGATTTTGTCTTGCATACAAACGGCAAGGAATTGTCGGGGTTTCAGCTCTTTAGCGCCACCCTTTGGGATCCTTCTGCTAATTTCGTGTTAGTAGAAGTTTGGTGAGTGTTGATTCATGCTTTTCATTTTGCGCTTTTCATTTAGTGCTTTTCAGTTCGCACTTTTCATTTCGTGCTTTTTAGTTCATTTATGAACGGCCATTCGTCAACCAGACATGTTGGGGAATCAACACTTTGATGAATCAATCAATAAACTTATCTATTTCCTGCCAATCTGTCGATCGTTTTCACTGATCGACCCATCTTCCTGAAATAATAATATATCCTTCCTCCTTCCCTTCCCTACATACCCCCCCTTCAATCCCCCCCCCTTCTCAGCCTGTTTTGATCGATGTATTCGATCGACATACCTTTTACATATCATATATTATTCTTTTTTCTCTCCAGATAGGGTTACCACCAACCTCATTGTTCATTAGGGCACAATAGTGTTTATAAACGTGTTTTTGATCATGATTTATTTGTCAATTTATTTGTAATCTTATCTCGTTTTTATCATTGTTATTTTAAGTGGTTTCACATTTTGCATATTGCGTATTGTGTCTTTTAACATACCCCTATTTGTGTATTTTAAGCTGTCATGTTCCCATTAGTTTATTTTATCATTACATCCCCTTTTAGTGTTTAATTGGCCACTGTGCATTCTGCACCATATATTCACTAATTAAAGTGCTGTTCCCCCGCCCCGGACACTCCCCCTTGTCCATGCTATATGCCTAGTCCTCAAACACCAACCACTAGCTTGATGAAGGAGCGCGGCTGTCTCGACATCTCAGTCTGTACACTCGTACTCGTACTCGTACATTCTGCATCTTAATCTTTGGAGAGAGTCTACCGTTTACTTTTACGACTGCTGTCGGGCCATTATACAAATTTGTTATCCACTTCATCATTTTTGTCCCGATACCCAAGTGCCGCAATGTATCCATCATGAAACCCCAGTCTACCCTGTCAAATGCTTTTTCTGCATCCAATGACAGGAATAGAACTGGGGTCTCATTCTGCACCTTCTTGTGCAACATCAATAATGATTTTAGGCTGTTGTCCCGCCCCTCTCTCCCCGGGACAAAACCAGTTTGGTCCGGGTTGATCCACAGTGGGATTAGTTTTTTTATCCTAGTGGCCAGGATCTTGGAGTACAGCTTCGTATCGGCGTTCAATAGGGATATTGGCCTGTAGCTTGAGCAGTTAACTTTGTCTTTCCCTTCTTTTGGTAGTATTGTAATATGAGCTAATAACGATTCACTTCTTATTTCTTCATCTTCCCCTAAGGAATTCATATATTCTAATAGTTTTGGAGTCAGCTGTTCTTCAAATTTTTTATAGTATTTGACCGTAAACCCTTCTGGTCCTGGGCTTTTTCCTACGGGAGTTTCCTTTAATGCCAGTTTTACCTCTTCATGCGTAATATTTTTTTCCAATTCTTCTAGTTGGTCTATTTTTAGTTTTGGTAAGTTTGCTTTTTTTAAATATTCTTGTATCTTCTTTGTTCTTGTATTCGCTTCTTTCCAACTTTCCTGTCCTTTTATTGCATAAAGGGAGCTGAAGTATTTTTGAAATGTTATCGCTATATCTGTAGTTTTATTTACCACTTCTCCTTTTTCATTTTTGATCTTCTCAATGTAATTCAAAGACTTCTTTTTTTTTTACCAGATTTGCTAGGTATTTTCCTGGTTTATTACCCCATTTATATTTTTCTTGTACTACTCTGTTGTAGTCCTTCCTTTCTTCTTGTTCCATCCAGTCTTTTAATTGCTCTCTCTTTTGAGATAGTAGGCCGAAGATTTTGTTGTTTACTTGATTTTTGTGTTTTCGTTCCAATTCATAAATTTCTTTAATTATTTGTTGCATGTTTATTTTCCTTTCCTGTTTTTTTCTTGCCCCTATGGCTATTAACTTGCCCCTAATAACAGATTTATGTGCCTCCCATATTGTTGCTTTCGATACCTCTGGTGTATCGTTTTCCTCAAAATATCTTTTAATTTCTTCTATGATGCTTTTTTCGATCTCACTGTCTTCTAATAAAGTTTCGTTGATTCTCCATGGACCCCTTTCAAGGACTTCTCCTTTTATTTTCATTCTCAAGGTTACTGGGCTGTGATCTGAGGCGGTTATTATGCCTATTTTTGTTTCTTCTATTTCTTCCAAGTTTCTATGTTCGACCATGATGTAATCCAATCTGGAGTAAATTTTGTGTACTGTTGAGTAGAATGTGTAGTCCCTTGTGCTGGGGTGCTGAATTCTCCAAGGGTCTATTAGTTGCTGTTCATATAATGTTCTTTTTAATTTCTTTAGTTGATTTACCTCTTTGTCCCTTACTCTTGAGGTACTGTCCATTTTATTATCCATGCTGAAGTTGAAGTCTCCAGCTAGTATTAATTTTCCTTGCTTGAATTCCATTAGTATTTTAATTATATCTATCAAATATTTTTTAGGGTTCTTATTAGGACAGTAGACATTGGCCAATGTATATTTTACCCCGTGTATAGTTCCTGTAATAAAAAGATATCGACCCTCCGGGTCTATTTTCCTTTGATCTATTAGAAAACGTACATTTTTCCATATACCGATGGCTACTCCTTTGGCCCTTCTTATTGGCGAGTCTCCTTGATACCATGTTGGTATGTTTCTTGAATAAATTTTGGCATTTGAGTTTTGGGTTATATGCGTCTCCTGTAGGAAAATTATTTCTGCTTTACTTTTTTCTAGTTCTCGGAGAATGATGTTTCTCTTCCCTGGGGAATTTAGTCCTCGGACATTGTAAGAGATTATTTTTATGCTGTTTACATTTTCCATTCTTGTGCCTTTTCTTCCCCGCCCGTCCTCCGGCCCTCCCCCCCACGCGGTCCCCCTAGGTGACCGGATGGAGGGGACACCCAGCGGACGCACGGGGTCTCCTCATCTCTTGTCTCAAAATAGGTGCGCCTATGTAACCACTCATGTGACTCAGACCTTTCCCTCCCCACCCTCCCTTTTCCCTCCTCCCACCCTCCCCCTCCCTTTTTTCTGATATGGGTTTTTTACCCCCATATTCTCTAGAGCTGAGAGCGTTTTACTTTGTTTTGTGGGGCACGCTCTGCCCCCTCTGCTCTATTTATTGTGAGGCGGAGCTCTGTAAGACACCCTATTCCTCCCCTGCCTAAGCACTAATAGGGCGACCCCCTGTCCACTCCGTGAGTCCCTGTCTCCCTCTCCCTGCATTTTTGTTGTGTTTTACCAATCCTTTCACTTTCCTTTTTTCCCATCCCATCAACCCCAGCCCCCCCCCCCTTTCCACTGTAAGGCCCCTTGCACCGTTGTGTGGTATTTTCTCAGATATTAATTTCCTCGAGAGTCCACATCTTGATGTCTGATCCTTGAATTTACTTGCCACTGCAGGTCATCTCCTGCCGTTATTCGCTCCTGACTATTTGCGTATTTTTCCAGTTCTGGGGAGGGGATTTCTAGTTTGTTGCAAAAGTCCGGAATCTCCTCCACATGTCTTAGCCTCGCACTTATTCCGTTTTTCCTTGCTATTAGACATGCTGGAAAACCCCAGTTGTATTGAATTTCTTGCTCCCGGAGGATTTCTAATAATGGCTTTAGTATCCGTCGTCTTTTCAACGTTTCTTGAGATAAATCTTGAAATATTTGTAATTTACCTCCCGCAAACTCTATTTGTGTTTTCCTCTTTAGGTTTATCCAGATCTGTTTTTTTTCTTCCCATTTTTCAAAGCGTACGATTACGTCTCTAGGTGTTTCCCTTGCGAACCTTTGAGGTTTTTTTACTCAAAAGACACTTTCTATTCCTATTGTGTTGGTCGTTTCCTTTCCCAAGATTTGGTTGAAGAGATTGTTCATTTTTTCTATTAGATTTTCTGCTTGTTCTGTTTCCGGTAACCCACGCATTCTCAGGTTTTTCTTTTTATCTCTATTTTCTTGCTCTTCTATTTTATATGATTGTTCCTGTTGTTCCCGTTTTAATTTCTTTATTTCGTCTTCCAGTTCCTTTATGTTTTTTTGATGTAGGTCTACTTTGATCTCTACTTCTTCCACTCTGTTTAACATATATCCCATATCTTTATAGAGTGTTGACATCTCTGCTTTTAGGGAATTCTCTAGTGCCGCGAACATTTTTTCCATATCCTGTTTTGTTGGCAACTGTGGCCCTTGTTGTCCTTCCTCCTTTCCTCTGTCTTCCTCTCCCATTTCTGGCTCCATTCTGGGTTCTGAGAAGTGGCTGGTTTCTGTTTGTACTTTATACTGGCCTTTTTTGTCCTTGTTGTCCTTCTCTTTTGTATCTATTTGTCTGCCCTTTGAACCCACTTGTTTCTCTCCTTCTCTGATTCCTTGCTGTATATACCTGTTCATAGGGCCTGGACTTGGGCCTAGGCTGGTCCTAGGTGATTTCGGTATTGCTCCCGCACTTCTTGTTGTTTTCCCCTTCATGTTTGTTTCTATGGCTGGATTTATAAGATCTTCGAAGCTGCCTTCCAGAATACCCCTTGATTGGGGTCTCTTAATGATGAAAAAATCTCCCAGCCTTCTTAAATTGACTTATTTTTACTAATATTTCTTTTGTTCCGTTCTCATACCCGGCATCCTCCCCACAATCCAATGATAGAAATAATTAATGAGATATGAGTAGTCCCCGTTTTCCAGAAGTTATGTTACTACCTTAAGTACATTAAGCATTCCTTGGTGCTGTTCAATTGTTTAAACCATAGTATTAAGTCCCCATGCACACGGACGTCTCCACAGCTGATTTTCTGAGCCCTTTCTGCAGCTCAAAAAGGCCTGTCTATGTCAGTCCATGGCCTCACGCCCACCTAGGCGTCTCTGAGCCGCAAGTGGCATAGGCGTTCCTAAGCTGCAAAAAAAAAAAAAAAACCCCAGGCCCAATAGATTCTGAGAGACGTTTTTCAGCTGCAAAAACGCTCCAACGCTAAAAAACGCTCAAAAACGTCATTCACCAACGTCTTCCAGCGTTTTTAATCCATTAAAGAAAAAAAAAAAAAAAAAAAAAAACGCTCAAAAACGCTATTGCAAAAATGCTGAAAAAAGCTGAAAAAAGTTAAAAAAAAGTCACTGCAAAGACACCGGCGTCTTCACAGCGCTTTTCTAACAGCCCGTGTGCATGAGGGCTCAGGTGCTCAGCAAAATAATTCAAATGTTTTAGCGATATAATGCAATCTAATTCAAGTATTCAGCAAGATGATTTATATATTCAGCAGTATAGTTCCAGTATGAGCTTATATGTTCCACATTTTTGTTACTATGAAATTTCTTCTTATTCTATAGTTTGTACTATCAAGCCTATAGTTAGTACCATTTGCAAAAAACAAAAACAAAAAAAAAAAAAAATTCACAAGAAAGGGAGATTCTGCAGCAGCAGCAGCAGCAGCAGCAAGCAGGTGGGGGCTGGGAGACAACTCTTCCGTTGGCTTGTCTTTCTTTCACCTTCTCCTTCTCTTCTCCCCTGTTCCCCCCCCCCTGTTTTTATCGTTTTTCTTAGCTCACTTGATTCTACTTTTTCAGCTCTTTCGCCTTCATTTACTTTCATTTACCTTCACTTTTCATTCCATTTATTTCATTTTATTTCAATGTGATCTTTCCCTTTCCCTTTCTTTTGTTCTATTACTTTTCCTTTGCTTGTTCACTTCAAGACAATTGCAATAGAAAAGAGCCAAAAGAGGAAAAAAAAAAAAAAAAAAACGCTCAAAAACGCTCCAAAACGCTATTGCAAAAACGCTGAAAAAAGTTAAAAAAAAAAAGTCACTGCAAAGACACTGGCGTTTTCACAACGTTCTCCCAACAGCCCGTGTGCATGAGGGCCCAGGTGCTCAGCAAAATAATTCAAATGTTTTAGCGATATAATGCAATCTAATTCAAGTATTCAGCAAGATGATTTATATATTCAGCAGTATAGTTCCAGTATGAGCTTATATGTTCCACATTTTGTTACTATGAAATTTCTTCTTATTTTATAGTTTGTACTATCGAGCCTATAGTTAATACCATTTGCAAAAAACAAAAAAAAAGACAAAAAAAAAATCACAAGAAAGGGAGATACTGCAGCAGCAGCAGCAGCAAGCAGGTGGGGGCTGGGAGACAACTCTTCCGTTGGCTTGTCTCTCTTTCACCTTCTCCTTCTCCCCTGTTCCCCCCCCTGTTTTTATTGTTTTTCTTAGCTCACTTGATTCTACTTTTTCAGCTCTTTCGCCTTCATTTACTTTCATTTACTTTCGCTTTTCATTCCATTTTATTTCAATGTGTTCTTTCCCTTTCCCTTTCTTTTGTTCTATTACTTTTCCTTTGCCTGTTCACTTCAAGACAATTGCAATAGAAAAAAACCAAAAGAGGAAAAAAAAAAATAAAAAAATACGGTACTTATCTTTTAGTTGTTGTTGAAGTTGGGACAAAAAGGGACGCTCACTACTGCTTGTTGCTGCTCTCTGATGCTGCGAACGCTCAGGTGCTGTCTCTGATGTTATCAATCTGCCCAGGTCTGTCTGACCCGCTGAAGTCTCAGCTGTTCTCTGCTCTCAGCTCTTCAGTGTCCGCTGCCGCTGCTCCTTGCTCCACTCACCCACCTTCCTGGCTCTCTCCTCCGAAATTCCCCGGTGCACTTCAGCTGGTTCCTCCGCTCTTCGCGGCCGGCAACACCGCTGGGGACTTGAAACAGCCCCCAGCAGCGCACCGTTTTCCCTGCTGCCGTCGCTTCCGAAGCGCTCCGATCTCCGCGGTTTTCCAGTTCTCCTAACCCCCCATCCTCGATGAGCCTTGTAGCCCATCTGACTCCGGAGGGGTGGGGGGGGGGATGCAGTCAGATGCAGGTACAAACTTCCTCTGGCTTACACCACAAGACAGCTCAGTGAGTGATGACTATATCATTGTTCTAACCTGAATACTGGAGAATTTTTTTATACGGTGGAAAAATGAGGAACGGTTTATTTTAAAGGGGGAAAGAAAAAAAGGGGAGAATCTCCCAGATTCCATATAAACTAATAAAAATGTGTATAGAAATACTACGTTCAAAATATGTGCATATACAAAGATTTGATCCAGTGAAATAAAAAACATGCCAACAACCCAAACAACATGCAAAAAGACATGCAAAAAAGTGAAAGAAAACTGTGAAATAACTAAAACAGAGCCAAAAGAAACACCAAAAAGTGCACTGAAATTAGTGAATAAATATAAGTGTTGATGAAGAAGAGGTGAATCAAAGTAAAAATGAGTATGAAAGTAAACAGAAACTACAGCTGAAAATTGAAGTTCTAGGGTGAATATAAGTCCCTCACCAGATATAAAAGAAGCTGCCAGAGATACTAAGTGCTGATACTGGGAAAGTGAATCCATAAAAAGCAATGGTAAACACCTGGTTTCTATTTTAAAGTTGTTAGACCACTGTGACATCCAAAAAGAAATGCACAGTATCTAATTACCAAAGTCAAAATACATATAGATATGGACTTTGAATGAAAGAAGGGGGGATGAGTCATATTAAACAAAAGAATTTAACAAATAGATTCACAGTAGTACAATCTAACCCTCTATTATTGTGCGTTTTTACCCGATAGCTTTGAAGTGCATGTTACCATACTCATGTCAGGGATCAACTGAACAATCCCGACATTTCCATGAGGTGAGTACATAATTGCTGACAGGTGCCTGAAATGGATCCCAAGTTCATTCCCCCAGGGAGGGGCCATCGGGCAGCAAGGAGCGTCCCTACTGTGGCCATATCGGCGTTCCGGTAAGCAAAAATGCCCCGGACGCCTCCGTCACCTCAACGCAATTCATGTGACTGGGGATGAGCCGCGCCAAAGACATTCCCCGCATAACCCAGGAGGCCATACTGCGCACGCGCGCAACGTCACCTCCCCGTCCAAAGGTGAACACGGAACGCCGGTGTCTTGTCGAATACAGTCCCCTATCATATAGTTTCCGCCCTGTACTGCGCAGGCTCAGTACGGAGGACAAACGAGACACCGAAAGTCTCCGAAGTTTAACAGCTGATCATCAGCTGTTCACGGCGCCTGCGCTTTTATTCTCACCCTATGTCCAGGTTCATTCCCCACTATTCAAGTGGACATAAAGTTAGAATAAATAGATGCCGAGCGCAGCGAGGCCGTGCCCAAAGCGTGGCGAGCGAGGCGAACCCGCGAGGGGCCCTCTTACAAAGCCATCGCTAAGAAGTGCCCAAGCTCCATGTACAGCTGATGGTCAGCTGATCAACTTCGGACACTTTCGTCATCTCCTTCTGTTCCGTACTGCGCAAGCGCTGCGCCTGCGCAGTACGGGGTGGACACTATCCGATAGGAGGACAGTTCTCGTCAGAACACCGGCGGCAGGGTTAGAAATCTCCTCGGTGGTGGATGTTGAGACCGCGGGTGCTGCTGAACAGGGGAGATGCCTGTCTGTTGCATCTCCCCGCCCTGCCGGGAAGCCACCAGATCAAGGATTGACGCCCAGAGGTGCAGGGGGAGGATATAAACAGCAGTCCAGTATCTAGGGAGGAAAAAACCATAAACATAATTAACTGTTTCAACTCTATATTCATTAATCAATTCATTATTACAATGTCCAATAGTCAAACATATTAATGTAAATATAAATATGTTACTTTTATTTTATAATGAGCAAGAAAAAAAAGGAAGGTACACTGTAAAAACTATGAATAACAAACCAAGCATCAATCAAAAGGTGTATACAATTCCCCAAAGTCTATTTCCAGGGAAATGGTCAACAGGAAGCATAGATGGGCATGATGGTCGTGGAAGGACGATAGGGGACATGGAAATATCGCAATGGTTGTTGTCATGTAAACTTATTAGTATAGTAGACATACCGTATTTATCGGCATATAACACACACTTTTTTCCCCTTAAAATCAGGGGAAAATCGTGGGTGCGTGTTATAGGCTGATCCCCGCCGATTTTGTGTGATCGGAGCGATCGCGGCAATTGCCGCGATCGCTGTCGACATACACAGCCGTGTGTAGATTCAAATATTCAAATATGGCGCCAAGACTGCAGGGATTCGTCATCCCCCCAGACGACATCTATGAAGATGAAATGCGTCGGGTAGGACCCCACTGTCGCCACGTTTTATTCTCAGCGCTGTTTTTATACCGATTTAGGAGATAGACGGACAGATTGGGGTAAGGAGTTCCATAGGCTTGGAGAGGCTCTGAAAAAGTCCAGGAGAGGAGCATGGGAGGAGGTGATGAGAGAGCTAGAGAGCATGAGGTCTTGAGAAGAACGAAGAGAATGATTAGGTTGGTATTTTGAGACTAGGTCAGTGATGTAGCTGGGGGCAGAGTTGTGGATTGCTTTGGAGGTACTTGTTAGTATTTTGAATTTAATTCGTTGGGTGAGCAGAAGCCAGTGGAGGGATTGACACAGAGGAGTAGCAGGGGGCTTTGGAACAGTCTTGGCCCTAAAGCATGTGGACTTGTTTATGAAAGTTTCTTTCTTCATGACAGAATCTTGGGAAACCATTATTTTGGTAGTGAGAAAGGGAAATTGGATGCCTTTGGTGGATTTAGCAGACGCAAATCTACATATTCCTATATTCTGTGTACACCGGCACTTCTCAGTTTCTAGCAGACAGTGTACTTTTCCTAGTTGATAGTATGCTCTAGCGCACCTTTGTGAAGGTACAATCAATCTTTATGGCAACTCTCAGAATGTAAGTTCTTCAAGACATTCATTAACTCAGTGACATCATGCTGATAGCTATGTCAGAGCGCTGCTGCTAGATAAGGCTATACCCTGTTGGTCACTCAAGAATGTAGAGTAGCTTGTCAACTTCAGTCTACTTAAGTCCTAGAACACTGTTCATTACCAATTAAGGGCATGCCTATCCCTCTGGGCCCTGGGATCGTGAACATTTTGTGCAGGATGAAGGTGGTGATGGCCAGGCTCTGTCTATTTACAAGGGATGTGTGCTGTTGTCAGAGAACCATTACAAACGCTTGTTTCCGTGTGCCAGCTAGACGTGCGGCACGAACGTGTGAACCCCGGACCAGGCACGCACGTTAGTACTCTCATACGAACGAGTGCACGTCGGCGTGGGCACGTCCGCACGCCAACGAATCACGGCACAGGGTGCCCTATTTAAAGGATCAGCATACTAGTATCAGTGCTGGATTGTCTCAGTTAGTTCCTGTATCCTTGTTGCTGTTTGATTGAACCTTGATCCTGAAACCTTGGCCTTCCTGACTACTCCTTTGGATTATCCCTGCAACTCTGCTTACTTTTGCTTCCTGTACCGAACCCCGCTTGAACTTCTGACCACGGCTCTGTCTTCCGATCTTGTACCTCTCTGCCAGCCCATTGCCAACCTCCGCTAGCCCCTGACTACGAACCTGCCTATCGATTGTGTACCTGCCTGCCAGCACGTTGCCAACTCCTGCTTGTTCCCGACCTTGCAAGTTCTCCTGTTGGACTTTCCTGAACCAATCCAGGATCAACATCTCGCCAGCACCTCTAAGGCTCCGGTGTTCCTAATCTTGCCAACAGGCACCTGCACCCTTCCGTTGTCCTAGCAGCCCTGTCTCCACCTCCAGGGGTGTTAGGACCGAAACCGTGCAAGAGGCCACCCTCGTCATTTCAGACTCCACAGTAAGGTACGTGACAGCTGTGCTTGGACGTCTTATCCTCCACCATACCTACGCTGGCAAGGGTCAAGCGGTGACGTAAATGACTTTCATTTATTTGTCTACGGTAATGAGGTCACCATTCTTCAGTTCTAGAAGTTGTTCTATCCAGTTCCATTAGCCCAATTATATGGGTTTATATTGTTGCTATCTAGCCTCCATCATTCCACTCCAAACTAGTGTTTACAGATATCAGTCCTCTGGAACCGGGGGGTTCTGTGTGTCGGTCATTATATCAAGGATCCTAGATGGCAGGGCTCTGCGTCAAGCTCCAATTTGTTGAAACCAGAGGCAGTTCGATATGCTCTAACAGTAGTTCGGTTTCTTGTATGAGGTCAGGCAGTGACTCTCAGATGTCAGGACCATGGTGGTTTACTTAGTCCAGCAAGGAGAAGCCAGGAGTCTGCCACTCTAGAGTGTATTGTGCTGAATTTTTCTTAGCCCGAGAGCAAATTTTTATCTTGGGTGGTGTATCTCCAGGGACAGAAATTTGTACCAGAATGATTGACCAGGAAATTTATAGATCCCTATGAATTGACTCTTAACCTGGAATTTGTGTGGTTGTTTCTCAAACTTCAGGTTGCGCTGCCCATAGGTCTTATAGGGTCAACAGAGAATTCCCATCCTTTCCACTTTCCTGGTTGTGGGACTCACAGGCCATAGGTCAGGACTCCCTGTCTAAAATGGGGGAGTCCCATCTGGTGCTTGTCCTTCTCCCAACTCTGCTGATTCTCAAGATTCAAACAAGGAAGACGCCGCTCCAGGCGAGCAGTCACTACAGTCCGAATGCACTGGGTGCAAGCCATGGCCTGCCACTGATAATCAATAGGAAGAAAAGAACAGCTGCACACCACTGGAACATTCCAACGATTTTATTCCAAAAAAAAAAGCAAAAAACAGCCAACAAAGACAGAGTGTCCAAACTCAGGAGGTGGGATGGAGCCTTTATATGCTCGGTGCTTCAGTTGTGGTTATATGCTCGGTGCTTCAGTTGTAGGTTTGAAGAAGCACTGAGGTCAGTGTAAAATGCACGCCTCACCTCCTGGGTTCGGACACTCTGTCTTTGTTGGCTGTTTATTGATATTTTTTTAAATAAAATCAATGGAACGTTCCTGTGATGTGCAGCTGTTCTATTCTTTCTTTCTGCTGATTCTCAAGCTGATGCCAAAGACTCGATATCCATTTCTGCTATTTTGTTGCCTAGACTGCATACTCCAGAAGTACGAGTATGTTCATCCGACCACAATTGTTGCCTCAGTGGGATCTATCTTTTGTTTTAAAGGCCTTATTATCTCTCATCCTTTGTTCTGTCTAAATTGAAGTCAATATTCCTTACCGTAATGCTTCCAAAGGCAGAGTATCTGGATTGTGTGCATTTTATGCCAGAATTTTTTATTTTTTAAATAAATAAAGATGTCTCTTTTAGGCTTTCAGCCAGCTGGCTTTTACCCAAGTCTTGACTACATTCCAGGTGAACTGGGAAACCGCTCTTCCTGCCCCGATGAAAGAAAGGAAGTATGGATGGAATTGGATCTGGTTCTTTCCTTTTCGGCCTACCTGGCATAAATTGGGCTGTCAGAGACAAGATAGCCACTTTGTGTCCCAAGTGGGTCGAGAGTTTCACTGTATTGACAAGGATTAGTTCTCCCTGAGCGGTAAAGATGATTCAGTTGGCCTAGCTCTCTGAGGGTTCCTCCTCCTCAGAGTTTACAGCACATTCCACAAAAACTAAAGCAGCTCCTTGGGCATATAGGCCAGGGGTCTTGAATAAGTGGTGTGTAAGCATCGAGCTAAGGGTGGCTTGCACTTTCTTTAGCCACTGCAGATTAGTCCTGGCCTTACTGCCTTCTAAGGCACTTCTTCTTATGTTTTTTCTGCGGCTGTCTTTCGTGTAAATGGGTTTAGACAGCAGGGCTGAGTTATTCTAGGAGTCTTTTTTCCCTCCCTTTCTTAAATGGCATTGCTTGTTACGTCCCATAGTAAGCTGACATGAGGAGGTCCAGGAATAAGGAAAATTGTTTTAATAACTTTTTTCCTTTCCTGGATCCTCCTCATGTCAGCCGAGGATTTCCCACCCAGGTCTCAGTCTCGAGGCTTGTAAAGGGAACATTTCCTATGGGAGACAGCCGCACTTTATAGGCTTGTTAGAGGTTGTCCTAGAGGGGTCAGAGAGGGGTGGAGCTGACCCATAGTAGGCTGACATGAGGAGGATCTAGGAAAGGAAAATTACGGTAAGTATGAAAACAATTTTACTTTACATATATATATATATATATATATATATATATATATATATATATGCCACAGTTGTGGACAACTGAACAAACAGGTCCAGGTTGTGAAGGCTAAAAGGCACAATGCTTAGACGCTTTTTGGTTCCAGAGGTGGGGTTAAATAGCCTCCCAGCAGTCAGAATTGGGTGATGACCAAATGTAAGTTTCTGCTGACTGCTGGGAGACACCAACTGGTGGACACTGGAATTACCCGAGTCTAGCCCACGATCCACAGTGCTGCCAGCAGATGTTCTGCCTGTTCTTCATGCTCCTGAAAACTACCAGGATACCATGATTGCCTGTTGTCACTCATTAAATGAAACTATAAACACTGTTTTAAAGAGCACAGTTAGTCAGTTACCGTTTTTCGGTTTATTGGATAGCCCTAGCTCTCCAGTTGCCATGTAAGTAACCAGCCTGGCAGGAGAAATATTGTGATCTCCATCTGCATGGAGACTTTCATGCACAACTGCCCTTTCGTTCTATATGTAACTGCCTCTTCACTTTCATCAAGGATCATTTGTTAGAGATAAGATAAATTGGAAGTTCCCCTTTTCATCAAATTTTGGCAATAATCTGAAGATTTCATCAAATTATTGTCATGTTGAGTACATAAATTAGAGCTAATAGGAAGGCAAAATTATGTTGGGATTTTACGGTTTTGAAAGGTTGTCATAGGACTTAACTGTCACCTTAACTATCCTGGACCTGTTCTTGTGCTGAAAAAAGACCCCCAAAAACCTTTAATGTTACATGTTTCTTTTCATAGACATAAGAAAAAAGACAGGGGAAAGAAAAATTTAAATTAAAACAAAACAATTGAACTGAACCTCCAAAAAGGAATTTTTTTTTAATTAAATTTTACACAAGCAGTTAAATGAGTAAAATTGTGAGTTTCTGCTTCAGCAAAATATTAATAACTGCAAATTTGGAAATGAACGCCAAAATAAAATGAGCAAAATCACTCTGCTCATCACTAATCATAAACTCATAATACACTACATAAATCTCTGTTTCCTTATGTTCCACCATGCCTTTTTTACATCCTTATTTCTGAGGCTGTATATTAGCGGGTTCAGCATGGGAATGACATTGGCAAAGAGGACACCCATCACTTTGCGCTGGTTTTGGGTGATAGCTGATCTAGGTATCATGTACAGTACAAAAATCACAAAGTAGAACAAAGTCACAGTGGTCAGGTGGGAAGTACAGGTTGAAAAAGCTTTGTGTTTCCCTTCTGAAGTTTTTATTTTAACAATATTTGAGATGATAAAGACATAAGAGATTATAGCGGGCAGAAAACATGTTGTTAGAAACAAAACTCCTTCTGCAAGTATGATATTCTGGGAAATGGCGGTGTTGGTGCAAGAGAGCTCTAGCAGAGTAGCAATATCACAGAAGAAATGATTAATCACATTGGAGGAACAGTAGAGATTCTGAGATGTTTTAACTGCAATAGGTACACAGGCGATAAAACCAATTATCCAAACACTCAAAGAAGTTGCTCTACAGAATGTCCTATTAAGGAGAGCTGAATAATGCAGAGGTTTACAGACAGCAACGTATCGATCATAAGACATAACTGTGAGAAGAAAATATTCTGTAGATGTACATGCAACAAAAAAGTATACTGTGTTATGCATTCTGATAATGATATTGAATTACTGGAAATTACAAAGATATTTATGAGTTTGGGTGAAGTAGTGGAAGTGTATACGATATCCAGGCAGGCAAGGTTAGCCAGGAAAAAAGTACATGGGTGATGTCAGACAACTGCTCACATAGGTAAGAATAATCAGGAATGAATTTACCATCAAAGTAATGATATAAGAGATAACAAAAAACACAATAAAATGAATTTCCAGACCTGGGAAATTGGAAAATCCTAACATAATAAAATCCATGTGCGATGTATAATTGTGTAGATTTGCATCTGGAGACCTTTTTGGCAAATTATTGAAGCTTGTTCTAATAAAAGGATCCATAAGAATGACTTTTTACATTTTGGAGCTTGAGAAAGTCACGTCTCTCTTCTCACATTTAAAGTCCTAGGTGTGGATATATAAATGAAGAAAAATATGTAGAGAAAGTGCAATAATTATGTATTAACTGAAATACGCAGGACTAGTTTTGTGCAAATATCCTTCAGGGATGAGTGATGAGCCAAACATACCTGCATTCAGTTCGAGCAGGGTTCAGAAAGCATGACTAAAGTTCGAGTGCCAAATCTGAATGTCGAAAAACAGTTCTGGCCATTTTCTAGGCTAAAAGAAAAGGGATTGTCAAACAAATGGGGACAGGGACTGGGTACTGCCATAGGGGACACATAGCAACAAAAAAGTTCCAAAAATTCAGTTTGGCAGGGAGCAGAGATTTTAGTAATGACTAAAGTGATACATTATGAATTCAAACTTCCTTAAAATATTATGTCTACAGCTGCCCTGAGCCTGTCTGTGTAGTGGCATGTCTGTGCAACCTACACAGCAATGCTGACATTTACAAAGACAAATATGAATTTAAATTGCTGGCAGAATGGCAGCTTCCCAACTGCTTTGTTCTGGTTGTAAAAAAAAGCAGCTGGGAACTCCATTCATCTATACCAGACCCTTATTTTCTATGTGAGGGTCTGGTATAGATGTTATTGGGGGACCTCCCTACAAAAAAATGGCATTGGGTTCCCCTTTAATTCATACCAGGCCTTTTTGATTTTAAGGGGGTACACCACTCAAAAATTAAGAAAAGTGTGAGGTCCCCCGAAAAATTTACAACAGACTCTTATTCAAGCTTGCAATCTGGCAGGCTAGGAAAGGAGAGGACTTCCTCCTGAACCATTCCAGACCACATGCCCTCACGGTATACCCCATGTTGGGTAATGCGGCCTGGTATGGTTCAGGGGTAAGGGGCACATGCTCCCCTCCCCCATCCTTTCCTGGCTTGTCAGGCTGCGTGCTATATTCTGGGTCACATAAGTGAATGGGACCAGTGATGTCACCTGTTGTTAAGGACTCAGCAGTGCCTGTACCCCTTGGCATCCTCAACAACCATTACAATCATTAACAGAGGGTTGTACAGTACTAAAATATATAACATTCATTTAAATTGCTACCCTGCTAGAGCTCTCTTGCAACAACACAGCCATTACCCAGAATATCATACTTGCAGAAGTAGTTTTGTTTCTAACAACATGTTTTCTGCCCACTATAATCTCCTATGTCTTTATCATCTCAAATATTGTTAAAATAAAAACTTCAGAAGGGAAACACAAAGCTTTTTCAACCTGTATTTCCCACCTGACCACTGTGACTTTGTTCTACTCTGTGATTTTTGTACTGTATATGATACCTATATCAGCTATCACCCAAAACCAGTGCAAAGTGATGGGTGTCCTCTTTGCCAATGTCATTCCCATGCTGAACCCGCTAATATACAGCCTCAGATATTAGGATGTAAAAAAGGCATGGTGGAACATAAGGAAACAGAGATTTATGTAGTGTATTAGCAGTTTATGATTAGTGATGAGCAGAGTGATTTTGCTCATTTTATTTTGGCGTTCATTTCCAAATTTGCAGTTATTAATATTTTGCTAAAGCAGAAACTCACAGTTTTACTCATTTAACTGCTTGTGTAAAATTTAATTTAAAAAAAAATCCTTTTTTGGAGGTTCAGTTTAATTGTTTTGTTTTAATTTAAATTTTTCTTTCCCCTGTCTTTTTTCTTATGTCTATGAAAAGAAACATGTAGCATAAAAGGTTTATGGGGGTATTTTTTCAGCACAAGAACAGGTCCAGGATAGTTAAGGTGACAGTTAAGTCCTATGGCAACCTTTCAAAACCGTAAAATCCCAACATAATTTTGCCTTGATAAGACAAGAAATAGCTCGAACAAGCGTCTTCCATTTGGAGAATCTGGTAAATCTGTTAGATTTAAGCTGGCAGTCTGAAGTTGCAGTCTGAAATGTCGAGATCTCAGGACGGATGTCAGCATCTGAGTCTGGATCTACTAGTTCAATAGTGTCACTCTTAGGAACAGTCTGTTCTGCATTGTACAAGAATGCAGGTCCTGTAAACCATGTTGTGTTTTTAAGGTTACATGCAGCAAAAGCTCTTGTAGCCTGGTCTGCAGGATTATGGTCAGTAGGTACGTAAACGTACGTAAACATAGAAACATCTGGTCTCATTGTAGATGTGGCCTAGCACTACCTTGCTGTCAGTGTGGAGCTGGATATCCTTGAGGTCAATGTCCATCTCTGAGGTTATTAGCTCTGCTAGTTCAACTGCTAGTACTGCTGCACAAAGTTCTAGCCTAGGTACAGTAAGCTCAGGGTGTAGAGCTAGCTTTGCCTTGCCCATGACGAATCCTACGTGGCATCGTGCTGTAGTGTTGACAGTTCTTAAGTAGGCCACAGCAGCTATTGCCTTGATAGAAGCATCACAGAATATGCAAAGGTTTTGGCTCTGTGTCTGTGTAGAAGGTATGGGAGCATATGGGCGTGAAACATGGAGATCAGATAAGACTGATAGAGAGTTCTTCCACTCTACCCAAGAGTTCCTCTTTTCAGGGGGTAGTGGGGCATCCCAGTCGGATGTTTCACGAATCAAGTCTCTTAAGTAGGGCTTTACCTTGAATTGTAACAGGTGCTGCAAATCCTAATGGGTCGTATAGGCTATTGATTGTGGACAAGACACCTCTGTGAGTGAAAGGCTTTTCTTCTCCGTTTATTTGGAAGGTAAAGGAATTAGATTTCAAGTCCCGAAGTAGACCTAGACTGCGTTGTACAGGTAAAGAGTCTGTACTTAGATCTAAGTCTCTTAGATCGTTAGAATGGTCTTGAGCAGGGAAAGCTTCCATTACCTCTTTGCTGTTGGAAGCAATCTTGTGAAGCCTGAGATTAGAACAAGCGAGCATTTCCTGTGCTCTTTTAAGAAGACAGATTGCAGACTCACTGGAAGGTAGGGATTTCAAACACTTATCTACATAAAATTCTTTCTCTACAAATTGCTTTACATCTGAGCCATACTCAAGTTCACCTTCTTGGGCGGAATGTCTGAGTCCGTAGATAGCGACTGCAGGTGAAGGGCTATTGCCAAAGATGTGTACCCTCATGCGATACTCTGAGATGTCTTTGACAGGGTCATTGTCTCTGAACCAAAGGAACCTTAGGACATTTCTGTCTTCCCCTCTGACCAGGAAGCAATGGAACATCTGTTGAATGTCAGCTATGAAGGCAATAGAATCTTTGCGGAAGCATAAGAGCACTCCCAGCAGTTTGTTGTTGAGGTCTGGGCCTGTCAAGAGGACATCATTCAAGGAGACACCCTTGAATTTGGCACTAGAGTCAAACACTACTCTGATTTGACCTGGCTTTTTAGGATGGTACACTCCGAATATAGGAAGGTACCAACACTCTTCAGAGTCTTTAAGGGTGGGAGCTATCTCAGCGTGACCATTCTCAAAGATCTTCCCCATGAAAGAAAAGAAGTGTTCTCTCATCTCTGGCTTTCTTTGTAAATTACGTCTAAGGGAAGTGAAACGTTGTAGCACTTGTGCTCTGTTATTGGGTAAGCGTTGTCTCTGTGGTCTGAAGGGAAGAGGTGCGACCCAGCTGTTTGTGCTATCTTTGATTAGTCTCTGCTCCATTACTGCTAAGAAGAGTTTGTCCTCAATAGACATTGCCACACGATTGTCATCTTTAGTTCTTTGAAAGACTGTGCACCCTAAATGGTCTCGGTCACTGTCACAGGCAAAGTTGTCACTAGTGGGGCTTGTAAAGGGACAAGACAAGTGGGTAGTGTAGGGCGATTCCTTAACAAGGAAGTGGTTGTGGCGTGGCTGGAAAAGAGAGGGACGCCCATTCTCTAGGGTATTTGTGAGCATGCTGCTAATGGAGTTAGGTTTGTGCACGCTTCCGAGACAGACATCTCCTATGATGACCCATCCAAGGTCTAACCTCTGAGCATAAGGAGCGTTGTTGGGGACCATTAATTTGAGCTCTTGATTTGTGGACTCGTAATATATCTCTCCCAAGGAGTAGGATAATCTGAGCCTGAGGATCAAGTTCTGGTATCAGATGCGCTATGCGTTTCAAATGTGGGTGATAAGCAGCCACATTTGGTGTAGGAATTTCAGATCTATGGTCGGGAATCTGGTTGCATTCGATAAGAGTTGGCAAAGATAAGCATGATTGTCCATCAATGGACTCGACTTGGTAGCCGGATGCTCTCCTCCCCGCCGTCTCCACTATTCCTGCACAAGTTTTTAAGGAGTAGGGGATGCTGGGGCCTTTAATGCCAAAGATGTCAAAGAAGGTTGAGCTGGCTAATGACTTGTTACTTTGGTCATCCAGAATTGCGTAAAGCTTAATAACTTTGTTTTTTTGGCCTGCTGGGTAGACTCTGACTAGGCAGATTTTGGAGCAGGACCTGCCACCTATGATTCACTTGCAGACCTCTGTACATTGTGAAGTGATCTCTGGTGTAGTTGTAATGGTGTGCTCTTCCTCCCCGCCATACTCACTAGTGCTGAAAGTGTGTTGTAAAGTCCATGGAGCTGGCCCAGGATTTAAACCTGTGTTGTGATCTGAGCTGTCACATTCTGTGCATTTTAAACTGACCTTACAGTCCTTGGCGAGGTGAGATGTGGAAGAGCAGCACCTGTAGCAGATGTGGTTCTCCTTGAGGAAGGCCTTGCGGTCCTGCAGAGTTTTCTTTCTGAAGGCTCTGCATTTTAGGAGAGGATGTGGCTTACCAGGACACTGCTTACCAGGATCTTTGACCTTTGTCAGCTGTAAGCTGGTAGACCTGTGAAAAGAATCTGGAGAAGTCACGTTAGTTTTATGTACTGCTACTGGAGGTTTGCGAGGGTTAAGTCCTGAAGGAGCAGCACATGACAATGTAAAATCAAAACTTGGTTCATTTCTTGTTTTAGCTTGCTGACACACAAAGTCCACAAAAACAGAAAAAGGAGGGAATGGAACATCATGCTGTCTTTTAAATTGGGATCCATGTGCAATCCACTGCTCTTGCAAGTTATAGGGTAGCTTTTGTACAATGGGGTTGACACCTCTTGCTGTGTCAAGGAATGCGAGTCCTTGTAAGTCCCCCTCGGATTTAGCTACTTGAAGTTCCATTAGCAAGTCACTTAGCTCCCTAAGTTTCTGGTAGGCTTTGCTAGGTATCTTGGGGAAGTTATCAGGTCTTTTAAATAGTGCGCTTTCTACTGCTTCTGCTGAACCATAACACTCATCAAGTCTATCCCAAAATCATTTTAAGACTAGTGTCTGGGTGGTTTATATTTATTGTCCTGATTCACCTGGCATGCTCGGCAGACTCGTTTCCAAGCCATTTGATCAGGAGGTCTATCTCTTCACTGCAAGACAGATCTAAGTCTCCGATGGGATTTTGAAAGGAAGACCACCAGGCTCTGTAGCTTTCAGGGCAGTCATTAAACTTTTCAAGTTCTTTGGTGACTAACTCACGTCGTGCAAAGAACCTTGCAAAGTCTATTGTGGCTTGGTTAGCCTGCTGTGTGTTGCCATGGTGAGATGGCTGTGTGTAGTCATACCTTTTTAGGGTGTTGAGCCGACCTCTGTCATACCGTTCTGACTTGAACGTTGGTTCTGGAGGATGATTAGAAGGATCTGTTATCTCACGTTTAGGGAGTGTTTCGTAGGAGGCTTCACTTTGCATGGATTTCTCCTGTTTGCAGGCTTGAGGCTTGTCGCTGACTTGCGGCGATACCGTGTAGTGTCTTTGGTTTGTCTCTTTGACGTCATCTTTGTCACTGCTTGGGTTAAAATGTTGGTTGATGTAATCTGAAGATCGTTGCAGAGAATCTTGAGTTTTAGCTTCTGGGTCAAGAATATTGCTGCGTCTGCTGCATTCACTTCTCGGGTATACAGCTAATTCCAGGGCCACTGCTTCGGCTATGGCGGCTGCTGCTTCCTTCTCTACAGTGAGTTTCTCTAGGGTTACTTCTAGGAGGGCTTCCTCTGCCTCTAACTGTGCCTCTTGTGCCTTTAGCCTCACTTTCTCCTTTTCTTGCTCTATGGCTACTTCCTCGGCCTCTAACTGTGCCTTTTTAATCTGCATTTCTTGCTCTAACTGTTGCTGCACTTTCTCTGTCTTCAGCCTCACTTTCTCCTTTTTAATCTGCATTTCTTGCTCAGCAAAGGCTGCTCAGGCCTTGGCGGCTTCAGCTTTTGCACGTGCGATAGCGAGTGCATTGCTTGCGGAGGAGGATCTAAAGGAGCCGAAAACTTGGGACCTTGTCTTGAGTAAGGATGCCTGGCTATGTGACATGTTGCTTGTAGGAATGCTTGACTGTGTAGAGACTGCTATATTGCCATATGCAGGTGACTGTGCTGACAGGGTAGCAGGCCTCTGTATAGTTACTGTCCTAAATCCCACTTGCTGGATAGCCACTGTTTCACTGTTCTGTTCTCGCTACACGTTTGCCCCTGGCGTGTATGTAGCTCAACATACAGTTTAAACCTTGAATCCTACAATAACCAGACTGTCTGTAACTTTGGATCTTTATTACGATGAACATGAACATAACAAATGTCTACTAGGTATACAAATAAACAGTCTTTAGCATACCAGCCATGCTGCCCTAGAAGGGTTAGGGATTCCTAAGAACATGCAGTACAGGCTTAGCTGGCTCCATTACAGTCTGTCCTCATGGTAAAGATCAAAGAGTTACATAGGAAGTGGGCTAGTTCCTAGTGATGACAGGAAATGTCTATTAACCATAGAACACTACCCATTAATAGTCCTTTGTTGATAGTGGCATCTAGTGGACAATGTTGATATTGCAAGTCCAGAAGATATTATTTTTCCTTTATAGGCCGAAGGCATGACAGTCAGGCAGCTTAAAAACGTTTTCTAATGTGCAAGCTTCCTTTCTATTAAATTCAGAGTTCCCGACAGCATTTGTTCAGTGTGTATTGGAATAGATATGCAGTAGTCAGAGAAAGTAGTTAGGGATTTATACTTACAGCTTTAAAAACACAAACAGTGTTGCACAGTTGTCTACCAGATTAGTTAGAGATTTGAGAGTGTTCACAGGGACACAGAAGCTTGTGCACATAGCTGGAAAACTGTCTATTTATTTTTACATGCAGTCACAGACAGACTCACAGTGGGGTTTTTATTTATTAAAACTGGAGAGTGCAAAATCTGGTGCAGCTGTGCATAGAAACCAATCAGCTTCCAGGTTTCAGCCTGGATTCACACTGAAGGCGGGTTTGAAATCGTACGAGTTCAGCTGAACTTCAAACCCACATTTTTAGTCAGGCTTCAGGCGCGATTTCAGATACATCTGTGTAGGCTCCTGTAAATAGTAGTGTAGGAACTACTTTTGGGATTCAGATGGTGCCGTTGCCGGCAATAGGTGGCGATTTGACATGTCAAATCGCATGTCAAAACGGCCCGGTATGAACATGGGCTTATTGTCAAAGCTTAATTGAATAAGCTGAAGTTAAAAGCTGAATGGCTGCCATGCACAGCTGCACTGGATTTTGCACTCTCCAGTTTTAGTTAATGTACCTCAGTGTGTTTTACAGATTAAAATATTTGAGAGAGAGATTGCTGCAAACATCCATATTTATATTGAGGCAGAGTATGTGTTTTATACATCCCAAAGTTTTTCTTTTTAGAATTGACAATTTTTATTGAATTTTTATGTTTTTCAATTCAAAGATAAAAAAGATAACTGTCACTGGATAGCATGCAAGCTTCCAATAACAAACTGAGGGAGGCTGCAAACAGTTAAAGTTATATAGGGAGATCATAGGTATAACCCAAGAAATTATAACATAATACTGTAGTCAAAAAGGTACGAGTACCACAACCTAAAGCATATTAACAGTATATTGACATCATGCATTATCATGACCAGTAGGGATGGGCTGTCTGTTCGGTTCGAACATTGGCAGTTAGCTCGTTTGCCAAATAGCAAACAATTTGGGGTGTTCGCGGCAAATTCAAAAGCTGCGGAACACCCTTTAAAAGTCTATGGGAGAAATCAAAAGTGCTAATTTTAAAGGTGAATATGCAAGCTATTGTCATAAAAAGTGTTTGGGGACCTGGGTCCTGCCCCAGGGGACATGTATCAATGCAAAAAATTTTTAAAAAATGGCCGTTTTTTCGGGAGCAGTGATTTTAATAATGCTTAAAGTGAAACAATAAAAGTGAAATATTCCTTTAAACTTCGTACCTGAGGGGTGTCTATAGTATGCCTTTAAAGTGACGCATGTTTCCCTTGTTTACAACAGTCCAAGAGCAAAATTACATTTCTAAAGGAAAAGAAAGTCATTTAAAAGTACTAGCGGTAGCGCCGGCAGCTATAATGAATTGTCGGGTCTCTGCAATAATAAAAGTCACTGAAAAAAATGGCTTGGGATTCCCCCACAGTGCATTACCAGGCCCTTTGGGTCTGGTATGAATATTAAGGGGAACCCCGTGCCAAAATTTTAAAAAAAAATGGCATGGCGGTCCCCCTCCAAATCCTTACCAGACCCTTATCTGAGCACACAACCTGGCAGGCCACAGGAAAAGGGGGGGATGAGAGAGCATCCCCCCTCCTGAACCATACCAGGCCACATGCCCTCAACTGGGGAGGATGTCCCCATGTTGATGGGGACAAGGGCCTCATCCCCACAACCCTTGCCCGGTGGTTGTGGGGGTCTGCGAGCGGGGGGCTTATCATTATCTAGAAGCCCCCTTTAACAAGGGGACCCCCAGATCCCACCCCCCCGTGTGAAATGGTAATGGGGTACAAATGTACCCCTACCATTTCACAAAAAAAGTGTCAAAAATGTTAAAGACAAGAGACGGTTTTTGACAATTCCTTTATTTATGTCTTCTTCTTTCCCATCTTCTTCTTCCATCAACTTCTGGTCTTCATTCGCTTTTCTTCCTCCATCTTGTTCTTCCCCCGCTTCTTCCTCTTCTTCCTCTGATCCTCTGCTTCGTCCTTCGCTCTCCTGGTCCGCATCTTCCTCCAGCGTCTTCTTCCCCGATTCATTCTCTGGACAATCCGCATCCATGGGAGGTTCCCGCTGTGTGACGCTTCTGTTCTTCTGACAGTTCTTATATAACTGATGGTGGGGCCACCCGGTGACCCCGCCCCCTCTGATGCATGGAGACTTCACGGGGACTTCCCTATGGCTTTCCCGTGATGTCAGAGGGGGCAGGGTCACCCAGTTACATAACGGGTGGGCCATCATGGATTCCATTACCTCTACATCCTTAACCCTATCATAGAGATCCGATAATGTCGGTGGGGTCTGTCTTTTCCACTGAAGGGCTATCAAACACCTGGCCGCTGTTAAGCTTTGGGCGGCCAGTTTCTTGGCTAGCCTAGAAAATTTAGGGGGGAGAAGTCCCAGTAGATTTAGTTTTGGTTGGAAAGGAACATCCACCTCGAACAGCCAATGGAGGAGATCCCTGACCGAGCGCCAGTATGGCTGTAGAGATGGGCATTGCCAATAGACATGAAATAAAGTTCCCCCGATCTCTGAGACACCTCCAGCAGTGATCCGAGGCTGATGGGTATATAGAATGTAGACGGGATGTATCATGTACCAAAAAAATAGTACAAGTACATTGTAAGTATTTTCCTTGTATAGTGTACAAAAAGAGCTTTTAGCTGCCTGAGACCATATCATTTGCCACTGTTCAGGGGAGAGTTCCTCTCTGAGAGTTTTCTCCCATCTAAGCATATAACTATGTTTTGCTACCGAATAAATGTTGTAAGAATTTAAAAGTCTATATTTATCTGACAAAACCAGGTGCTCGAATGGGGTCAGTTTAGAGAATTGAAGGTTGGGGTGAGGGAGAGAGCATAGTGTCGAATTTGGTGGTAGCCAAAAAACTACGAGGTAGCTCATGTTTTCCCTTGAGATCCCCAAAAGATAGCAATACTCTCATCACTGGATTCACTAGATGGCCATAGTGAAAGAGGTTTCTCTGTAAACAAGGGGAAATCATCTGATAGGTAAGGCTATCCGGTAGTTTAGGATTATAGAGGAAAGCTGTCACTAAAGAGGCTTCAGATTGTAGGGAGTAGTTGTGTTTGAGCTGTAGTCAAATATTGCGTAACAAATTCATGGTGTGTAAAAAAGAGGTGGAGGGAATGTCAACTTCAGTGTTTCATAATAGATTGTTCGGGTGAATTGGGGCTAGCCATAATTTATCTATTTGGGTCCAGTGATCATCAGGAGGGTAACCCATGAGGCTATAGCCCGCAGTTGAGCAGCATAGTAATAGTGGAGGAGGTTGGGAAAGGCCAAACCTGAAGAATAATGAAGATATCTAATATTCTAGTATCCTTATCGGCGTTTCCGGAAGATTAGTATTGATAGCCAGGCTGACTTAAAAACAAAGTGTGAGTTTATTGTCACACAGTTGGCATTATAACTACAATGTAAAAAGTATAACAGTTCAGTTCAGTGTAGGTAAAAATATAAGAAATAGAAGCAATACTTATGAAAAATGTATCAAGCTTGAAATCATGGCTGCTCCGGTATGTGTGTTTTATGACTGTGCCTTCTTTTCAATGCTTTTTAGTGTGAGTAAGAAGAAGCAGGAAATGACGTTATCTTCTCCTGAGAGAAAACAGCTGTTCCGATTTGTCAAAGGGTATATGAATAGACTACATATGTGTAATTGACTGAAGATTGGTCAGCCTTCCCTGTGTGTGTGAGTGTCTTGAATATCGAAGTCTTGGCTTTATATCTTACATGTGGACGTCATAACTTCACAAAACTCAGAACCTTGTATGGCACGCATTAGTGTTAACTTCAGCAATAGAAGGTCTATTTGACCAAACATCTGATCAAGGTCATTCACGCATACTGCATCAATATTATGATTAACCACTTCAATACCAGGCACTTTCGCCCCTTCCTGCCCAGGCAAATTTTCAGCTTTCAGTGCTGTCGCACTTTGAATGACAATTGCACGGTCATGCAACACTGCACCAAAACTAGATTTTTATCATTTTCTTCCCAAAAATAGAGCTTTCTTTTGATGGTGTTTGATCACCACTGGGGTTTTTATTTTTTGCTAAACAAACTAAAAAAGAACAAAATATTTGAAAAAAAAAGTTTTCTTTGTTTCGGTTATAAAATTTTGATTTTTCCTTCATTGACGGGCACTGATGGGCACTGATAAGGTGGCACTGATGAGGAGGCACTGATATGTACAATTGATGGGCACTGATAGGCGGCACTGATATGCAGAACTGATGGGCACTGATAGGCGGCACTGATAGGTGGCACTGAGGGGCACTGACAGGCAGCACCGATGGGCACTGACAGGCAGCTGTGATGGGCACTGACAGGCAGCACTGATTGGCACTGATAGGCGATACTGATTGGCACTGACAGGTGGCACTGATGGGCAGCACTGATGAAGAGGTACTGATGAGGTTCTGACAGGTGTTACTGTAGGACAATTATTGGCAATGTGATGGGCACTGACTGGCACTGTGGTGGGCACTAATTGGCACTCTATTGGGCACTGAAAGGCGATCTTGAGGGGGCACTGACTGGCAGCTGATTGGCACCTTTTTGGCAGCTGTGGTGGCACATCTGATGGGGCTGCGCTGATAATCAATGTGCTGATTATCAGCACAGACCTCCCCTCTGACAGGGAGAGACGCCTATCGGCTCTCTCAGTCAGACAAAATATTCCTCAGAACTGAACAGCTAGAAATAACTCTCCTTCTAAACTCGTTTCTCCTACTTTAGCTCCTCTTAGATCTATCTATTTAAATTTCTACAATAATGATATAGATTTTAAATATGTATAAAATAATGAAGACTGATATGAATAATTAATAATAATAATAATAATCATCATAATAACAATTAGTACAATAGGTAAATGATGTACATTCAACAATTGTTAAAACATTTTGGGACAATAGCTTCATGAATTTGTAAAACTATATGTGAAATAATACTATCTTATATTTTCCTTCATGAGAACTTCTATATGTACTGTCCTTATCCTGTCTAAGATGGCCTAAACTATAATACATACAGTGCCTTGCAAAAGTATTCACCCACCCTTGGCTTTTTACCTAGTCTGTTACATTACAGCCTTTAGTTCAATGGTTTTTTAATCTGAATTATATGTGATGGATCAGAACACAATAGTCTAAGTTGGTGAAGTAAAATTTGAAAAATATATACAAAAAACTATTTTTCAGAAATAAAAAACTGGGTCAGCCTAATTTTGACAAATTCGTTAATTCCGAAATTTCCAAATTTTTCAATTTCTGAAATTTCTGAATTTCTGAATTTCAAATTTCCGACAATTCAGAAATTGGAAAATTCTAAATTTCGGAAATTGGAAAATTCTAAATTTCGGAAATTCATAAATTCTAAATTTCGTGAATTAAAAAATTTTGTAAATTTGAAAATTTGAAAATTGGAATTCAGAAATTCGAAATTTCGGAAATTTGGAAGTCCAGAAATTCGAAAATTCGAAATGAGGAAATTTGAAAATTCGGAATTTCGGAATTTCGGAAATTCGGAATTTCGGAAATTCGGAATTTCGGAAATTCGGAATTTCGGAAATTCGGAATTTCGGAAAATAAGAATGAAAATCTGAAAATTCAAAAGAATGAAAATCCGAAAACTCGAAAATCTGAAATAACTAGCTAATAATAACTTATAGGTATTGGAATTTCCTTTCAAATCTGGCTGTTAGTGAACGTAACGAGCATGAATTTATCCGAAGTTATGAATTATCTGAAATAACGAATGCCGTATCTAAAAGAATGGAACGTAATGATCTAATAATAATAAATAACAATAATAATAATAAAACCTTATTATTATTATTATTTCCTATTAATTTGTTCCATTCTATTTGTTTAGATGCGGCATTTGTTATTTCAGATAATTCGTAAATTCAGATAAATTTGTATTCGTTACGTTCACAAACAGCCAAATTTGAAAGAAAATTTCAATATCTATAATTTAATAGTTATTATTAGTTAGTTATTATTTCAAATTTTACTGATTTTCTTTCTTTTTTTCAGATTTTCAGATGTTCAAATTTTCGGATTTTTGAAACTTCTGAATTTTCTAATTCCGAAAATTCGGAAATTCGGAATTCGAAAATTCAGAAATTCGAAATGTGAAAATTTGAAATTCGGAAATTTAAAAATTCAGAAATTCGAAAATTCGGAAATTCGAAATTCAAAAATTTGAAAATTCAAAATTTGGAAATTTAAAAATTCAGAAATTTGGAAATTCAAAAATTCGGAAATTGGAAAATCGGAAATTAGAAAATTTGAAATTCGTAAATTTGAAAATTCAGAAATTTGAAAATTTGGAAATTGGGAAAGTTGAAAATTCAGAAATTCGAAATTGGGAAATTTGAAAATTCAGAAATTCAGAAATTTGGAAATTTGAAAATTCAGAAATTCCGAAATTCGTAAATTCCGAAATTTGAAATTCAGAAATTAGAAAATTCGAAATTCGGAAATTTGAAAATTCAAAAATTTGGAAATTTGAAAATTCAAAAATTCGGAAATTTGAAAATTCAAAAATTCGGAAATTTGAAAATTCAAAAATTCAGAAATTTGAAAATTCAAAAATTCGGAAATTCGAAATTGGGAAATTTGAAAATTCGAAAATGGTAAATTTGAAAATTCAGAAATTTGGAAATTTGAAAATTCAGAAATTTGGAAATTTGAAATTTAAAAATTTGAAAATTCGAAATTGGGAAATTTGAGAATTAAGAAATTTGGAAATTCGTAAATTTGAAAATTCAATATTCGGAAATTAGAAAATTCGAAATTCGGAAATTAGAAAATTCGAAATTCGGAAATTTGAAAATTCGGAAATTCAAAATTCAGAAATTTGAAAATTCAAAATTCGGAAATTTAAAAATTCAGAAATTCGGAAATTTGAAAATGCAGAAATTCGGAAATTTGAACATTTGAAAATTTGAAAATTCCAAAATTTGAAAATTTGAAAATTCGGAAATCCAAAAATCTGAATTTTTTGAATTTCCGAATTTCCAAATTTCTGAAATTCTGAATTTTCAAATTTCTGAATTTCTGAATTAAGCAAAAAAAAAAGAATGAAACGAAAACGAACAATTTTTTTGTCAGTGCACATGTCTACCAGATATACCTTTCTGTGTGTGTTCTAGCAACAGGTTTAGCTGCTGTTTGGCTTCTGTAATCCCCCTTGTTTTATTTTTTGGGGTGCATATTTTTATTTCATGTTTTTTTCTTTGAAGTGTAACTAAACTCTTAGTAGAAAATTAGTTCTACTTTTACATCTGAAAGAGTTGCTGGAAATCTCTTTTCTATCTATTATTAGAACATTTTAAATTTCTAGTCCTGCCCCCTGCCAACATTCTTGTCTAGTTCAGAATGACCTGTATCTGATTCTTCAGCCTTTCGGGATATTTACATCACAGGAGGCAGCAGGATCATTACACAGAGCAGCTGAGGGGCAGAGGGGGTTGGGGAGCGGATCCTGTGTGGCTGGTAGCACCCTGAAGAGGCAGCCAGCTGAAGAGGCACAACATGGTGGCAACATGCTGTGTGCCCCCCGAATAGAAGATTGAAAAGGAACAATGCTGGATTCACTGTGAATATGTGCTTTGAAGAGCACTATAGTGCTGCAAGTGGGAAAAAACATGGGGGGGATTTGGGGGAAGTTGAGGTCCATCTTAAGCTAGTGTAAAAAAAAAGGAGGGGTGATAGTTTAGGATACTTTTACACTGATACAATGTGGTTTTTCCACAGCTCAGGTGCAGCGCAATGTACCTGTGTTTTTTGTGCGGGTTACCTGTGCATTCCCATAGACATGTATAAGATCAGGTGACTTTGGTGCGTTTTCTGAAAGCACACCAAAAAGTCCTGCAGGCTGGACTGTTGGGGGTCCTGTGCAAATCAGGGCCTAGTGAAGATATCTTTTGTGTGCTTTTTTGGGAATAAATGACACTCTAATATTGAATGCTGCTTTTAAAAATGGCTGTTTGGGGTCCTGTTTGAATTGCTTCCAAGTGCAATCAATTTAAAACTGCAAACTTCAGTTCTACAGTCTCTTGGGGTGTTTTTTTCTGAGAATAAATGACACTCTAATCTTGTGTAGGATATGTATACATATCCTGCAAAACGTTGATTTCTAAATTTTAAAATGGCTGTTGTGGGCCCTGTTCAAAGTGGGCCTAATAATTGCAATACAGAAAATGCCAGTACTACAATGCTTTGGGGTGTTTCCTCTGTAAATGAATGAAATTCTAAAGTCAAATTCTTGATTTTAAAATAGATGTTGGGGGTCCTTTATAAAATGGGGCCTGGCAAAAGTGATTGAACATTGTGTACGCACTGTGAACATGGCAGAGGTTATGCACATCTGAAAATGAAAAAATGAGCCTAAACCATATAATTCAATCTGCAAAGTGAGGAGCAGACCAACAAGATTATTAGGTGTCCAGTCTAAACCACTGGCATTCACAATGTTTTGTCACTTTAAATTAGCAATTTATGCAAACATTAATGTGCCACAAAACTTATATATATAAAGTCCCAAACAGTTAAGTCCCAAATTTATCAAAAGTCCACCGTGAGATGAAATTATTTCTTCACGACTCACACCGCAGTCATGTACCAGTCACCATAGATACACACAGCTGCTTACCTGAGATTCAGACCGTCAGTGTAGAGAAGTCTAACACCACTTTAGGGATAAATCCCAATGGTAACAGCATTTATTCACAGAATGTGAAAATGGCATAGCACTCTATATTTCCAGATAACACTGCTCAGATTCCTCATACAGCTCACACAGTACATATATCAGGCAGCATCACTCATACAGAAAGAAAGAGCAAGGAAAATGCCAACAGTGAAGTATGTTCCAACACAATTCATTAAAAAACTTAATGCATGTACTCACAACACAAGCAAGGATAAGATAAAAGCATATCTCAATCACCCACTGTTTCTGCCAAGCTCCATCCCACACGTTTTGTCCTACAGGATGTCTTCCCAGGGGCTATGGAGCTAACACAGTACACTGTAGTTTATGTTTCACAACGGGTCCTGCCTGGACTCAATTTCTAGATAATAACATGGTTAGGGTGGTCCTGTTCAAAACCAACGTTCAACTACAGGAGGGGTAAGAATACTTTTTGGACTGTCATTTGACTTCAAGGTGCACATATATCTTACCCCTCACGTTTAGTCCCGCCGGTATAACCATGATGCCACACGTGGGTGCTTCCCAGCAGTGATTATTTGGTTACCCCGGGTAACAGTAACCCACCCAGGACTTCACATTATCCATCTCCTTTGAGTGATTACCCTCTCATTTCAGATTAAGTACACAGATTACATATGAATGGCGGGGGCTACGGTCTCGGTAGTCAGAGTATCACTTATCACAAGCAATACTGCTTACCTCCTACATGAACAGACCATCGTGCCTTAATGTACTAACTAAGCCGTGACCAGGGTATACCTATATCACTGTCTGACCAAGAGCCCTGATTGATACACACCAACCCGGTGAATATATTTGATTCTGGCCATATACAGTTTACTATGCCAGCTGAACTATTGGGCATATTTGCCTTAACTTTTTAATTTTAGTTTATGCTTTCTGGACAATCAGCAACTAACTGAACACACTTCATGACACAGTGTGGGGATTTATATTTATGATAGCCCAGGTGAGGGCACACCTATCATTGGGAATCTCCCTTTTCTCCATCTGAAGTGTCTTCAGCGGACATTAATTTATTCTGTCTAGTCCTTATTCCAACACATTCACCAGCAGTTACGATCCAGGATCTTGTGTATGAGTGCATGGGGTTAGGGGCGGGGGGAATGGGGTAGGTTTCACCTATCAGTGTCTATTTTTATCCATGTTGGTTAACCTTTTTATCCTTTACAGTCTCTTGATATTGTGGAGGAACGGACCCCACCTGTGTGGAATTTCCACATATGTGGGATCCCCTCATTTACATATACTATTCTTGTTATTGTGCAA
Source organism: Lithobates clamitans (assembly GCA_037952925.1). Taxonomy (NCBI): domain Eukaryota; kingdom Metazoa; phylum Chordata; class Amphibia; order Anura; family Ranidae; genus Lithobates; species Lithobates clamitans. The sequence goes on from JBBGZY010001931.1 coordinate 556,232, forward strand.
TTTTTCAATAAAGCTTATTGTGTTTTTTTGATCTCATATAGTGGTAGCTTCTCCCTTTGTTGGCTTTCCTGGGGCCACCTGGTCCCTTTGTTTTTCTTTCCTATTCAAAATGCGGCCTGGTACAAAAGGCTAAATACTTTGGTGCTCAAAAAACTACTCTCCAATGTCTATTTCTTGAGTTTAAAATGGCTGGTGGGGATCCTGTTCAAAAGGGGGCTTAATATTTAATACTGCCCATGTAGGTACTACAATTTTTGTTGGTGTATTTTTGAGGAGAATAAATTACACTTTAATCTTCATTTCTAGATTTTAAAATTGCTGTTGGGGGCTAGATAATAAGAGTTAAGATAGGCACAACTATCTTACTATATATATTCTCTCTCTCTCTCTCTCTCTCTCTCTATATATATATATATATATATATATATATATAGGATGGACTTCTGCAGTGACAAGGCAGCAAGGTAACATGAATGGGTGAGTATACCCTACTGGGGGGTTGGGCTATTAGGACAGTGCCACTGTCACTATGCCCTGCATGGACAGGTAACTATATATTTAAGTCCTTGGTCAGATTAGCCAAAGGTTGTTTTCCATAAAAAAACATTTCTGTATTATTTGTGAAGATTATTATGTCTGAGAAAACCCTACTGAGTTGGGAATGGGGCATACTCAAAATTCACATTTAGCAATTAAATCTTGAGATTGAACGCTCATCCAGACACAAGGTATCATAAATACAGTTGAGGCACCTTGGGTCAGGTTTACATAAATCCTGCTTAGAAGAAACCACACAGCTGTCATGGAGCCCATCGTAAATAGCTAAATGACTATCATGACGAGAATCTAAAAAAACAGAGACATTTATTGTAATTGTGACTGTATACAAAAATATAAAATGTAATGTAGGAAAATGTAGAATGGCAAAAACTGTTACCGTCAAGTAACATAAAAAATGTGATAAAAACAAGAGAAAAACAATTCCAAAGAGGAATACAATATAAAGGATATCATTTTAATGCTCAAGTGAGGTGAAAACTGCCATATAGTCCTTCAATTCACATACAGGCATGAAAGCATACAATGAATACTTGACCTAGGTTGAAGAGGGAACAGCATAAACTATTATGAGTAATCCATAGCAGAGAGACAATACGAGAACCAGGGATTTCATTTATCATTGAAACAAGATTTGGGGTTATGAATAGTCTGAAATATTTTTCCATTAACAAAATAGTATCCACTCTAGAAATCACATGAATGAGTTTTTCTGAAAAGTATGGAAGGTCAGGAATATTAGTAAATAACAGTTAATTTGCTACATAGGGGCGACATTTGACCAAGGCAATCCTGGAAGGAAATATAGAGTTGCTTTTAAATTTGATCTCAGGAACCTTGGAGTTTACAATGTTCCACTGAGCCAGCTGCGTTAGGCTAGATAGTAAAGCCATATCTGTGGTAGACCTAAACCTCTTTGTTTGTGAGAGCGATACAGGATTGATCTAGTATATCTTGGTGGTTTACTATGCCATACAAATTTATTAAGGTCAACTTGAATTTGGGTGAAATACGGTTTAAAGATTTAAATTGGAAGAGCCCTAAATAGGTAAAGTAGCTTAGGGAGGACATTCGTTTTATTGGAGATAACTCTACCCATGAATTAAATATGAAAAGAAGACCATAATTTATGCATCTGCTAAATTTTTTATGGTATTCAAGAACAGAATAGTGTGGATGTAGAGCTGAATAGCCTTGAAAAACCAAACATTTGAAAAATATTCTGTAACATAAAAAAGGCATATTAAAAGAAAATAACAGTCCTGACCTTCTGGGATGTTGGTGGTAACATATGTGGAGCTAATATGGGGTACAATTAATTTAAATGGAAAACCCCAGCGGTATGATACATGCTGCATTTAAGACAAATGTAATTTCTTTCATCTTACAATGCCTGTCCAAAGTTGAGGGGGGAGACATCTGCATTGATTTGAAGTCTATTGTCATCTACTTGAATGTTTGAGGAATTCCTAGTTGCTCTGAGAATATCTTCTTTGATAAGGAAATCTTTCATGCAAAGTATGATGTCCCTGAATGGTTTATCAGGACAAGGCTTGCGCTGCAAAGCACAATGAATTCGGTCACAAGCTTGTGCATCTTGTTCAGGCAGTAAAGGTTTCACCTGCCCATGCTATCATATTGGGGGCCACAAACGGCAGAGTTAAAGTGATAAACTGTAGATTTTTAAAGCATCATCTATGGACAAGTTTGGGTACTGTAGTTTTCAAGGACACATTAAATTTTAAGGCTTCAAATGTTGGCATTTACTGTATTTACTTGACACAGCCTAACAGAAATTGGGTATTATATTGTACTTGTGTGCACTAAAAGTATTATTTTTTCCTGAAAACAAAAACAAACAGTTGTGCAAAAAATGCAGCATAAAGAATTGCACCTGCCACCATTTTTATCTTAAATTGCCTCTGCTTTCAGAAAATATATAATTGCTTGAGGGCTTTAAAATGCCACTGTGGACCGCCAATGGTGAGGGATAGAGGGTTTTAAAATCCTACTGAATCTACTGACCGCCAATAATTGTGAGATTTTTTGGGGGGGGGGCATTTAAAGTGTCCATGTTTATCCATCCACAACAAACTACTTTTATTTGCAGACTACTCTCAAGAGGTCTCTAGGAGATGTAAGACATTCCAACCTATATGTGCTGCTCTCTTCCAAAAGGGAGTTAAGTTCACTCTAGCTTACCCGGCAATATTCCACTTTTCAGATCCTGCAGGCGATCCTAAAACCTTGTCTCATCCGGAAGAAGCTATTGCAGCCCCTTCAAGCCTATCTCCATATTCCAATGGATATCTCTGCACCCCCTACCCCCTCTCGCACTACTGATCCGAAAGAACAAGGCATCCCAAGGAAAGACCCGGCTAAGAAGCTATGCCTCTCTGATTCATCTGGCCGTAACAGAATTTGTTGATCCCTGTTCTTGGTCATCGACTTTGCATCACTAACTTCTCCTTCTGAGCGCAACCAGGCTCTGAAATGTATCTATGTTTAAGACTAGACCTGTAGTCCTACAAGCATGCTCCTAGTTCCAGCAAAATGTATCTTTCTACTGTTTATTGTTATTGTTTTATTTCAGGCATGCACAACCTTACCGCGGGACGGCCCAACCTACACAAATTGAGAGCTATTCCGCCTGAGCCGGGGTACTTATACCATTTATCAACTCCATTGGCTCTCTAGGACGGAGACTCGCTTCACATTCTGCGGGCGAGAATTGCAGCATCCCCCCGGTAATGGTGTTCGATGACATAGGTATCAAATGTGGACAAAAACGGAAGTACAGGCTCCACTGGGTATGTTTTTGTGTTATTGTTAACCTAGCAAGTTCTTGTCTTGCTCTCCATTCTCAACCCCCCTATCTAAGACTCTATTACGTTCCACTCCCTCCCCTGTTTCACATTGACACCTTAGTCGCCAACATAAATCTATTCCTAAGATCCACTATTTTGCTCCCCAACATGTTATCAAGACCCCCCCACTACTGAAATTTTATGAAAGTAGTCATATGGAACGTTAAAGGTCTACGCTCGCCCAACAAACGTATGGCGATTCTCCGCCACTTAAAACGCCTGCAGCTGTACTCCAGGAAACACATTTCACTACCTCCAACTTTGCCCGCATGTGCAATCTTTGGGTAGGCTAGGTGGTCGGATCCCCAGCAGTGAGAGGTAGAGCAGGAGTCCTCCTCCTAATACATAAAATCCTCCCCTGCAAAATAATCTCAACCCATTCAGACAGTGAAGGACGGCTTCACACAGTGACACTCAAAATGTTTAATCGTGAGGGGGTGTTAACCAATGTTTATGTCCCAAATTCCCCTTCAAAACAATTCTTCCAAAACCTAACATTCAATATAGCACCACATATCCACCTACCCCTTTTGGTAGCAGGTGGCTTAAACACAGTTGCAGACACAAGGGAAGATAAATTAGCTGACACATGTCATGATGTCACAAATCCCTCGTATGTCCCCTCACACCTGCAGCAATTTTCTTAAACTGACAGACTTTTGGAAAATGACCCATCCTGAGGGAAAAGAATACACCTTTTTCTCACCTCCTAACAAATCACTCCCAAGAATAGACTATACCTTTCTGACTCCCCCCCCCTCCTTGAACACGCATACTGTAGGAACCTTGCATTCACAGCATTGCCATTTCTGACCACGCGCCAATCTCTGTCAAGCTAACAGGACTAGTAACCCAGAACCCCCCTTAAGAATATGGCGATTCCCTGCCTACCTAGCTCATGACAAAACACTTAAACAATAAGTAACAATAAGAGATACCTAGGCATCGTTTACATCCACCAATTTGGAACATATTGACAACCCCAACCTTTTTTGGGAAACCAGGAATGCGGTCCTACGGGGAAGGATTATTTCCTATGCCTCTGGCTATAAAAAAAGAATTCACAAAGAATACTATGAGGCGAGCAAATCTTTACGCATGTCTCAAGCTAACCTATCTCAAAATAATTCATAAACTCACAGGGAAGCTTGGTGGAAAGCCAAGGACTGCTTTGATCTATGGGCAGAGGCATAGGAAAGAACTCGCAAATCACTAATACATCTCAGTTTTCACAAATACAGCAATAAATCAAGCAAATTTCTTGCCCTTTTGTGTAAAGGCCCCCACACCCCCACACATATAGCCGCTCTAAAGGACAAAAAAGGTAACCTTCTCACCTCCCCAAAACCGCATTTTAGAGTAATATTATGCCTTGCTCTATGGTCAGGACCCTATCGATGTGCATAAAACCACATCCTTTTAAGACAAGATCCTACTCCCCACCATTGGTGACTCTCTCCTGGCACAGTTAAACGCCCCAATATCTCTCTACGAAATATGCACAATCAAATCACTATCTCCAGGCAAGGTGCCTGGTCCCGACGTGCACCTCTGACTTCTACAAACTATCTCTAGACATCATAGCCCCCACACTTCAATCATTATACCAAAAGATATGGGACGGGAACCATTACCTAGCTACAGGACTCCAAGCCCACATCAAGCTTATCCCTAAGAAGGGCAAAGACCCAACTGATCCAGGCTCCTATCATCCAATCTCTCTGTTAAATTTAGACTCCAAACTTCTTTCAAAAATGATAGCAAACAGACTTGCACCCATTATGCCCTCTCTCATTTATCCCTCTCAAGCAGCTTTCACTCAAGGAGGATCCACGTCATTTAATACTAGGAAAGTTCTAACGGTTCTAGAAATGGCTAGAACCAGCTCATCCGAGGAATCGGCCATAGTAACGCTCGACACAGAAAAAGCCTTTGACAATGTCAGCTTCCACTGGCTGACCCTGGTATTGTCGAAATACAGCTTCTCGGGTCCCTTTAGCCACCTTATTCATGCAATGTACTCCATCAGCTAATGCGATTGTCAGCTAATGTGATTGTCGCAGGACATATCTCTAATAACATTTGTCTTTACAAAGGCACCAGAGAAGGCTGCCCCCTCTCGCTCCTTTTGTTTAACTTGGCAATAGAACCCCTCTCTAGATTTTTCATTCTCTCACTCAGATCTCCACAGTATTAAAGTAGGCTCCCAAGAACTGCGCACAGCCCTTTTCGTGGACGATATTCTTATATTCACCTCAATCCTCTCTGAGGATATGACACATATCCAGGTGATCTTTAACACATTTTGAACCTGCTCGGGATTAAGAATACATTTTTCCAAAAGTGAAATCCTACCCCTCTTCTGTCCACGTCCCCCCTTCCCCATGGGCAGCATCATCGGTCTTTCTTAAAACTAAAAATCACATCACCTATCTAGGGATAAAAATAGGGAAATCTCCCTCATCACTTTACCAACTTAATATTCTCCCCATTATACATAAAATCATCTTAGAGTTAGAAAACTAGTCAGGCCTCCCTCTCTCACTGTTTTGCAGATGCCACCTTTACAAGATGGTCAGCTTCCCAACAATACTTTACCCTCTTCAAACGATCCCCCTATTCAAACAGGTGCAGAGAATTTGGTCCTTGGGTGTTGGCAGTGCCTGAACACTGTAACCCCTCATAATTACTCTTGTTGGGCGCAGGAAATACATGCCCCTGTTACATAGGTTCAGAAAAATTGGGCCGTAGGTGTTGGTGGTGCCCTAAACCAGAAATAGTGTTGAAAGCTAGCACAATCAAGATTCAGGAATAGGATAGGCAGCATAGGCAGTGTTAGGTACCTGGTAGTTGAGCCCGACTGGTAGAAGGAGACCTCTTTTAAACGCTGGTTCAGGAGCCACTGGAAGTGGGGACAGTGGTCTCTTGAGCACAGTGGGTAGGAGGGCCTGATGCAGGTTCCAGCAGAAGTAGATACTGAAACTGGAAGGATGTCCCTCAGGGATGGCTGAGCTGCGGATGCAGGTAGACTGATGCAGGCCAGTAGGCAGGCAGGTGGATGACAAGGTAGCAGCAGGAACTGAAGCTTGACAGGGCAGGCCGGAAGCAGTGTCACAGGACACAGGCAAAGCAAAGTCAGACAGTCCGTTTGGCAGGAGATCAGGCAAGTAAGTAGCAGGAGGGATGATCCAAGAATAGTCAGGCAGGCAGAAGTTCAGCAACAGGTCATCAGGTATAAGCAAGGTCAGGCAGGCCGGGTCGGATAGGAGACTGGAGAATGGTCAGACGGAGCCGGGTCACTAGCAATACAACAACAGGCAGGATACAGGAACTCAGGTGCAGAGCTGCAGACGAACAGGACCTGACAGAAGCATCTGACAGACTTTTAAAGGGGCCTTGGCGCCAAAACAGCGTTAGCGCAAACGGGCGCACGCACGGGCGCACGCGAACGCGTGCACGGGCGCGCGCAGGAGCGCTCCGGCGCCCCCTGGTGGAGCATTAAGCAGAACTGCACTGGAAAGGCCCCTCATGCACCTGCATACACGCATATTTGCCCGACGGCCACTGATATGCCCCTGACATTGCCCCCTCCCAACGGGCAGCCTCCGGATGCCCAGGTAACTTTTCTTTTCAGGATGAGCAGAGAAATAGGCATGAATCAAACGTTTGGCATGAATATTACTGTCAGGTTCCCATGAGTTATTTTCCGGACCATACCCCTTCCACTTAATCAAAAACTGTACTTGCCCAGATCTCTTTCTGCAATCAAGGATGGCCTCCACTTCGTATTCTTCATTACTGTCCACCAAAACCGCTTCAGGGACCCTGGTGCCCCTATCAGGAAAAGGATCATCTACAGCAGGCTTCAAAAGTGATACGTGAAACACAGGATGGATTTTAAGTGAGTCAGGCAAACACAATTCATAGGATACCTCGTTGATTTTCCTTTTCACAGGGAAAGGCCCAATAAATTTAGGAGCAAGCTTTTTGGAAGGACAAGTCAACCTAATATTATCGGTAGACAGCCATACCTTGTCACCAAGCTGAAGGTTTAGATCTCCTTTTCTTTTCTGATCGAAAAACCTCTTGCTATCCGCTTGTGCCTTGGATACCACTTCCCGTAACATCCGGTTATTATGACTGAGGAACTGCACTGTGTCCTGTACCGCTGGAACTGAGGATTCTGAAAGAAAATCTGGTAAAAAGGATACATGAAAACCATAATTGGCAAAGAAAGGAGATTGACCCGTGGCAGAGTGGCTGGCATTGTTATAAGCGAATTCCGCTAGGGGCAGCAGGGACACCCAATCATCTTGTACAAAAGATGTGAAACACCTAATGTATTGCTCCAGTGTCTGGTTTGTCCTTTCAGTTTGCCCATTTGTTTGGGGGTGGTATGCTGAGGACAGGGCTAGTTTGATTTTCAAGATTTCACATAGGACTCTCCAGAAGCGTGAAGTAAACTGCACCCCCCTATCGGACACTATATTTGCGGGGACTCCGTGCAGCCTAACAATCTCCTTGATAAACACACGGGCCGTTTCAACAGCAGAAGGTATTCCTTTTAGGGGTACGAAGTGGGCCATCTTAGACAGCCGGTCGACGACCACAAAGATCGCCGAACATCCTTCAGAGCATGGTAATTCAACTATAAAGTCCATTGCTATCATCCTCCAGGGTCTATCTGGTATAGGCAACGGTCTCAGTAGTCCCCAAGCTCTGTTCCTGGGAGTCTTATTCTGAATGCAGACAGAACAGGAGGTAACATACTTCCTGCAGAATTCCTTTAGGTTAGGCCACCAAAAAGTGCGTTGCACCAGTTCAAGGGTCTTGCGGACCCCAAAATGTCCTGCAAGTGGGTGGTCATGCAGTAATGTCAGTACCTTGACTCGGGCACTCTCTGGTACAAAAATTTGACTTCCCCTCCACAATAATCCATCTCTAGATGTTAAAGAGGATCCCTGGAGACTTGAAGGTTCTGTAGATGCTTCTCTGATCATGGACAGGAGATCTGGTTGAAGAAGAAGGAAGCTATTTGCCGGCAGAATAGTGTCAGGTACAGAAAACTCCTTAGGATTGTCAAACATGCGCGACAACGCGTCTGGTTTCACGTTTTTAGATCCAGGCCGGTCGGTAATGTGGAAACAGAACCGTGTAAAGAATAGAGCCCATCGGGCCTGTCTGGGTTTTAGTCTCTTGGCAGATCTTAAATATTCAAGGTTTTTGTGATCCGTATATATCAGTACCGGATGGACTGCCCCCTCTAACAAGTACCTCCATTCTTCCAAAGCTGTCTTGATAGCAAGTAGCTTCCGGTCCCCCACATCATAGTTCCGCTCAGCCGGTGAAAGTTTTCTAGAAAAGAACCCTACTGGGTGCATCAGGTCCTTGTTGCCCTGTCAATGAGAAATGACCGCACCCACGGCCACTTTGGAAGCATCAACCTCCAGGATAAAGGGTAAGGATGGGTCAGGATGGCTAAGGATCGGAGCTGACGTGAAACGTCTTTTTAATTCTTCAAAGGCCCCCTGAGCCTCCGGGTTCCAGTGAAAATGAGAGTTCTGCTAGGTTAGCTGCGTGATGGGGGGAGATGATGGCAGAAAACCCCCTAATAAACTTTCTGTAAAAATTTGCGAACCCAATGAAGCGTTGCACGCCCTTCTTGTCCAGGGGAGCTGGCCAATCTAACACAGCAGACACCTTCTGAGGGTCCATTTTGATGCCGGTTGGGGAGATCACTAACCCCAGAAACTGAATTTCCTCCTGTTCAAATTCGCACTTCTCCACCTTGGCATACAGTCTGTGCAAACGAAGTCGGTCCAGAACTCTACGGACATGTTCCCTATGTTGATCAAGCGAACTGGAGAAGATTAGGATGTCATCCAAATAAACGATTACAAAGATGTCCAGGAAATCTCTAAACACATCGTTGACCAGATGCTGGAACGTGGCAGGAGCATTGCATAGACCGAAGGGCATGACCAGATACTCATAGCGTCCGAAACGAGTCCGGAAAGCCGTTATCCATTCATCTCCGGCCCGAATGCGGACCAGATTGTAGGCCCCTCTCAGATCCAGCTTGGTGAAGATAATGGCAGACCTCAACTTCTGGAACAGTTCAGGTATCAGGGGCAACGGGTAACGGTTTTTGACCGTAACTTTATTTAACTCCCGATAGTCCACACAAGGACGGAGAGTCTGATCTTTCTTGGAGACAAAAAATATTCCGGCACCAGCTGGTGAGGTAGAAGGTCGGATAAAGCCCTTTTCGAGGTTGTCATTGATGTATACCTTAAGTGCTTCTTGTTCTTTTTCGGACAGCGGAAAAATGCGCCCGAAAGGAATTTCGGCCCCAGGAAGTAGCTCAATTGGGCAATCATAGGGACGAAGGGGTGGCAGGGAATCTGCTCCCTTTTTGCTGAGCACATCTGCAAATTCCCTATAGGCCTCTGGTACGGTTTGAAGCAGGTCTTGGTCAATGTCCATACAAAGTAAAGTAGCAGCAGACTTAGGGGGTTCAGATAGGCAATGTCTTTGGCAGTAGGGTGACTGGAACTTGATCTCGCCCGTAACCCAGTTAACATGAGGGTTATGGGCCTGGAGCCAGGGCATGCCCAAAATGATTGGAAATAATGGAGATGAGATAACGTCCAGAGTTAGGATCTCTTTGTGTTGAGATAAACAGGTGGCCAACAAAGGAAGAGTTTCTTGAGAGACTTGTCCTGATCTTATCTGGGACCCATCGGCCAAAAAAACTGAAAGTCTGTGTGCCTTGTTCTTTAATGGAAGGTCTTGTTGGGTAGCGAAGGTGGAGTCAACAAAGCAGCTACATGCCCCAGAATCAGTAATGGCGTTGACCTGGATTGTTCTTCCCTGTAGCTGTAATGAGAGAGGGAGAACAAGTTGAGTTGTATTGGCGGTCAAAGCGGATAGACTGGTTGGAGTAGAAGAAAGGCACTTACGAGTCTTTACTGGACAGTTGTTCACGTAGTGACCCGCCCCACCACAGTAGAGACAGAGGTTTAGCTGGCGTCTGCGCACCCGTTCTTCTGGGGACAGTGTAGAACGCATAAGTCCCAGTTGCATAGGCTCGGGAGCATCAGGTGCTTGGGTGACTGAACTTGGGCAGGCAGGAGGTAGATACCGGGAAGCAGGAACCGGAACTCTTGCAGTCATCCACATAGGGTTAAAAAAATACTGCGCTAACACAATAAGAAAAGCTGCGACTAAAGGTAGTAAACCGTGAATCTAATGTAATTAAAAAAAGTTGCGCTAAAAAAATTATTTGAGAATAGCAACAATCTAGTGCCTAAAGTGATAAAAAGTAAATTTGAATAAAAAATATAATTGAAACAATACCCAATGTATATAAACTCCACGATGAGATGGAATAAATGATATACAAAAAGGATTATTTTCTATGTGAAAAATAAATAGTGAAATAAATTGACATGGTTGAATGTGAACGACAAAAATTAATTTCCAGAACACTATTACCACATGCAACAATGTAAAGAAATATTGTGAAGACACTGAACATATACCCTGTGAAAAGCAAAAAATAAAACAATAAAAGTTATAACCAAACTAAAAAAGTCCATAAAAAATCCAAGTCCAGAAGAACAGTAATTATTGAAGTTCTTGCATATTGTGGAAAACAGGCAAGTAGATATCCCCCAGTGCTAGGTGAAGTGCAGAGACAGACTTGCTGAAGTGACACAGGTGCATGGGCAGACCTCCACCGTTTAAAACAACTGCCTCTTACCAAATAGAGTTGGTCTCTAGATTATAGGAGACCTATGGAACGGATGGCTGCAACCCCAGCCAGGGATCTAGAACAGCAGACACTTGTCATCCGGGACCCGGAACTCGCTCCGTCACACACAGCAAATAGAGTAAGATGGAATTGTGTATTGAATATGACAACCAAGACAGAAAATCCCACACCAACAGCTACTCCATATGGAAGCCCAAGGATGAATGTGGAGAGGAAACTCACAACCCAGACACACTTTTTGTTCTCCTACACAGAAGTTGTCTGAGTATCCCAGGCCAGGCTCTTGGCCTGGGATACTCAGGCAACTTCTGTGTAGGAGAACAAAAAGTGTGTCTGGGTTGTGAGTTTCCTCTCCACATTCATCCTTGGGCTTCCATATGGAGTAGCTGTTGGTGTGGGATTTTCTGTCTTGGTTGTCATATTCAATACACAATTCCATCTTACTCTATTTGCTGTGTGTGACGGAGCGAGTTCCGGGTCCCGGATGACAACAAGTGTCTGCTGTTCTAGATCCCTGGCTGGGGTTGCAGCCATCCGTTCCATAGGTCTCCTATAATCTAGAGACCAACTCTATTTGGTAAGAGGCAGTTGTTTTAAACGGTGGAGGTCTGCCCATGCACCTGTGTCACTTCAGCAAGTCTGTCTCTGCACTTCACCTAGCACTGGGGGATATCTACTTGCCTGTTTTCCACAATATGCAAGAACTTCAATAATTACTGTTCTTCTGGACTTGGATTTTTTATGGACTTTTTTAGTTTGGTTATAACTTTTATTGTTTTATTTTTTGCTTTTCACAGGGTATATGTTCAGTGTCTTCACAATATTTCTTTACATTGTTGCACGTGGTAATAGTGTTCTGGAAATTAATTTTTGTCGTTCACATTCAACCATGTCAATTTATTTCACTATTTATTTTTCACATAGAAAATAATCCTTTTTGTATATCATTTATTCCATCTCATCGTGGAGTTTATATACATTGGGTATTGTTTCAATTATATTTTTTATTCAAATTTACTTTTTATCACTTTAGGCACTAGATTGTTGCTATTCTCAAATAATTTTTTTAGCGCGACTTTTTTTAATTACATTAGTCATCCACATAGGGCGTGTTTGTTGGGAAGAGCATTCAGACCGGTGCTCACGAAGCGTTGGTCAATCTGAATAGTAAGAGTAATGAGCTCTTCAAGGGTATCAGGCATCCCTACCCGGGCAAGCTCGTCTTTAAGACCCTCAGATAGCCCCATGTGGAACTGGTGACGTAAAGCTGCGTTGTTCCATTGAATGTCCGCGCTCCAGCGTCGAAAGTCTGTAACATAGTCCTCGGCTGGCCTACGGCCTTGCTGGAGCGCAAACAAGGCTGCTCCAGCGGTGGCAGTCCGCTGAGGGTCCTCGTACAACTGGGCCATGGTTTCAAAAAAGGCGGGCAAAGACTGGATCTGTACAGCGTTGGTTTCAAGCAGGCGGTGGGCCCAGGTCTGGGGTTCCCCCTGGAGAAGGGATATGACAAATCCCACTTTAGTAGCCTCCAAGGAAAAAGTCCGTGGCTGTAGGGCGAAATAAAGTTGACAGGCGCTGCGGAAGGCCAGAAACTTGGTTCGGTCACCAGAAAACTTCTCAGGGATAGGGACCCTTGGCTCAGGTGGAAGCATGACCAGAGAGGGTGGTGCAGCAGCCTGTGCTGGAACAGCTGCGGAAGCAGGGGCCGCACCACCAGGACCACTGAGGTTTAACACTTGACCCTCCAGTCTGTTGTAACTATCTTGTAAAGTCTTTACTGCCTTGGTGAGTGCCACTAAGTGCGTACAGATCTCCTTGATGGGAGAGGTCTCTCCTGCGGGCTCAGTCATGGCTGTTCGTACTGTTAGGTACCTAGTAGTTGAGCCCAACTGGTAGAAGGAGACCTCTCTTAAACGCTGGTTCAGGAGCCACTAGAAGTGGGGACAGTGGTCTCTTGCGCACAGTGGGTAGGAGGGCCTGATGCAGGTTCCAGCAGAAGTAGATACTGAAACTGGAAGAATGTCCCTCAGGGATGGCTGAGCTGCGGATGCAGGTAGACTGATGCAGGCCAGTAGGCAGGCAGATGGATGACAAGGCAGCAGCAGGAACGGAAGCTTGACAGGGCAGGCTGGAAGCAGCGTCACAGGACACAGGCAAAGCAAAGTCAGACAGTCCGTTTGGCAGGAGATCAGGCAAGTAAGTAGCAGGAGGGATGATCCAAGAATAGTCAGGCAGGCAGAGGTTCGGCAACAGGTCATCAGGTATAAGCAAGGTCAGGCAGGCCGGGTCGGATAGGAGACTGGAGAATGGTCAGACGGAGCCGGGTCACTAACAATACAACAACAGGCAGGATACAGGAACTCAGGTTCAGAGCTGCAGACGAACAGCACCTGACAGAAGCATCTGACAGACTTTTAAAGGGGCGAACGCGCGCACGAGCGCGCGCCGGAGCGCTCCGGCGCCCCCTGGTGGAGCATTAAGCAGAACTGCACTGGAAAGGCCCCTCGTGCACCTGCGTGCACGCATATTTGCCCGACGGCCACTGATATGCCCCTGACAGGCAGTCTTCAAGGAATCCCAGATCAGTAGCAAATTCAATCAGTTACATCAGTATCAGGGGCTTGATAGCTGCTGATCCAGGTGTCAGACCGAGACAGAAGTACAGTTAAATCACACTTGTTTAATAATAAAAGTAAATAGAACAAACTTAGTCAAAACATAGCCAAAGTTCGGTAACCGAAACAGATAGTCAGCCAAATCAGAAAGTCAGGGATCAGAGTAGTGGAACAGCAAGCAGGATCTGGAGCCAGAAGGGATGTCAGTCAAGCAAGTCTTTAAACAGGAATGCAGGAGATAGTTTCTGTGATGTTGACCAAGGCGAAGGCAGAGATCCTCTGGACTGGACAGCTTAAGTAGGCAGGACTGACGAGCAGGATATCATCAACAGGTGAGTAACTGTGGAGAGATAGGAGCTGGCAATAGCCGACAGCTGAGGGGCCAGCTCAGAGAAGGAAGGGCTGAGCCCATCCCTGACAGTACCCCTCCTCAACGACCCCTCCACCACGGAGGACCACCAGGCTTGAGGGTAAAACGTTTATGGAAATCACAGAGGAGGACAGGGGCATGTAAGTCCGAGGATGAGACCCAAGAGCGTTCCTCCGGACCGTACCTCTTCCAATGCACCAGGTACTGTATGCGCCCATGGAACCTATGGGAGTCAACAATGGACTGTACTTCATACTTCTCATGGTTCTAAACCTGTACAGGCGCCGAGGCGGTAAAGCGGTTGCAGACCAAAGGTTTAGAAAAGGAGACATGAAATACATTTAAGATACGCATATTAGAAGGAAGGTCTAATGCTTAAGCCACTGGGTTAATCCTGCAAAGAATATGGAAAGGCCCAATAAACCGAGGTGCGAACTTCAGAGAGGTAACACGAAGTTGGAAGTTGCGAGATGACAGCCAAACCCTGTCCCCAACCTGGTAGGAAGGCGCAGGCAGGTATCTGCGGTCAGCATGGAGTCTGCACCTATCATTAGCATGTTGCAAAGCCTCCTGGACTTGTGCCCAAGTGGAACGAAGACCACGGAGATGCTCTTCTAACACAGGAAAACTCTGCAAAACAAATGAGTCAGGCAACATGGAAGGTTGGAAACCATAGTTCGCCATAAACAGGGACAACCGGGAAGAAAAATTCAAGGCACTATTGTGAGCAAACTTTGCCTACGGTAATAGGTCTGAGCAGTTGTTATGATGGTCAGAAATATAGCAACGTAGGAATTGCTCCATGGACTGATTGGCTCGTTCTGCGGCCCCATTAGACTGCGGGTGATACTCAGAGGAAAAAGCAAGCTGAATTCCCAACTGTGAATGGTAAGTCTGGAGCACGGCAGTATGGAGACTCTCTGGGACAAAGCAGCGGTCACAAGGTTTCTCAAGAGAAGCATGGACCTGAGCAGCAAGAATTTTGTCACTCAAAGGAGAAGTGAGACTGGTGTGAACCGTAGCCAGAATACAATCAGGAGGAATCATGGGAACCTGAACCGACTCCATCTTGGAAGTGAAGGAAAATTGTCGTGACAGAGCGTCAGCCCTTACATTATTAGTACTGGGTAAGAATGAGAAAATGTAATTGAAACTTGACAAGAAAAGAGCCCATCGTGCCCTTCTAGGAGAGAGGCGTTTAGCCCCAGACAAGAATGTGAGATTATTATGGTCAGTAAGAATGAGGACCGGCACAGTGTTACCTTCGAGGAGATATCTCTATTATTTCAGGGCTAAAATGATCGCTAACCGCTCTCTGTCACCAATCTCGTAATCGCACTCAGCAGGTGACAATTTCTTGGAAAAGTAGCCACAAGGATGCATAGCGCTCTCAGAGGTAGGGCGTTGAGACAGAAGCGTGCCAACACCAGTCTCAGAAGCATCAACCTCAAGGATAAAAGGTAACATAGGATCAAGATGTGCCAACACAGGAGCAGAAACAAAGGCAGCCTTGAGACTCCCAAATGCCTTAACCGACTCCGGAGACACTCTGTGGATTACCATTCTTTCTGGTCATATCAGTCAGGGGCTTGACCAGAGATGAGAAGTTACGAATTAACTTCTGATAATAGTTGGCAAAGCCCAGAAAACGCTGCAGAAGACGTAAACCCACGGGTCGGGGCCACTGTAGGACTGCTGAATGTTTCTCTAGGTCCATCGAAAAACCAGCAGTGGAAATGACATAACCCAGGAATTTAACCTGTTCACGATGGAATTCGCACTTCTCCAATTTACAATAGAGATTGTTCTCTCTTAGTTTCTGAAGCACACGACAGACATCTGTGCGGTGGCTCTCTAGGGACATGGAAAATATGAGGATATCATCAAGATAAACCAACACACATAATTGCAACAAATCTCGGAGGACATCCTTAATAAATTCCTGGAAAACTGCCAGGGCGTTACAAGGGCCAAAAGGCATTATGATGTACTCCATAATTGGCCTGTTCTGATATTAAACACAGTTTTCCACTCGTCACCCTCCTTAATCCTCATGAGATTGTATGCCCCTCTCAAATCAAGCTTCATGAAAACCGTTGCTCCCTTGAAGGGGTCAAATAACTCCATAATAAACGGAATTGATAGGCATTCCTAATCGTGAAACTATTGAGACCTCTATAATCAATACAAGGTCTCAGTTCACCCCTCTTCTTCTTCACAAAGAAGAAACCTGCACCAGCAAGAGACAAGGATTTGCGGATGAAACCTCGAGAAATTGCGTCTGCAACATACTCCTCCATGGCATTATCCTCCAAGACTGACAAAGGGTAAACCCGGCCACGAGGGGGTATGGCACCAGGTTGAAGGTCAATTGCGCAATCATATGACCAGTGTGGAGGCAAACTACCGGCTTGACCTTTGTCAAAGACATTGCTAAAATCGCGGTACACCTCCAGCAGGGAGGAGAGTGAAGAGGTGCACAGGACCTTGGCTACCTTATGGAAGCATGTCTTACTGCATTGTGGTGACCAGGAGAGAACCTCAGCACAGAGCCAATCAAAAGAGGGGTTGTGCCTCTGTAACCAAAAATAACCAATAACCAGTGGAAAATTAGGTGAGGAAATAATTGGAATTGGATTATCTTATGGTGAAGAGCCCCTACGGCCATGGACAATGGAACAGTCTCATAAATCACATGGGCAGGCTGTAGAGGTCTCCCATCCACAGCCTCAATGGCAAGTGGAATGTAATGCAGCTACAGCGGAATCAAGTGCTTTGATACAAAGGTATCATCAATGAACAGGCCTGCAGCCCCAGAGTCGATTAGAGCCTGTATCTCGACGGACGACTCAGCCCAAGAAAGGGTGACCAAAACCAGGAGCTTATCCTTCTGGATAACTGGTGACGAAACAACGCCACCTAAGGTCTGTCTGTGACAGGACCTCAAGGTTCCATCGTTCCCTGGACGGGTAGGACAAGACTTCAAAAAGTGACCTGCCTTGCCACAATAAAAACACAATCTCTCCCTCCTCCGAAAGGGTTCTCTTATCCGCAGAGAAATGCCTGAAACCCAAGTGCATGGGTTCGCCTTCACTGACCGACTCTGCACCAGGAAGCATGGGAGTTGAGGGAGGCACGGGTGGGACGGGCTTCCGCAAGCGCTCTTTAAAAGAGAGTCTTTCTCTGAGTCTGGAGTCAATGAGGATGGCAAATATGATAAACTTCTTCAGCTCAGTGGGTATATCTTGGGCTGCTATCTTATCCTTGATGGTATCCGAGAGACCATGAGAAATAGCAGCCACGTGGGCCTCATTGTTCCAAACAACCTCTGCTGCCGGAGTACATAATTCTATGGCGTAATCGGCAACAGTTTTCGTACTCTGTTTGATGGACATGAGGCACTTGGCAGCAGAAGGGGAGCTTGCGGGAAAGTCAAATACCCTTTTAAAAGAAGCCACAAACTCAGGGTAACTCAAGACAACAGGTTTTTGCATCTCCCATAGAGGGTTTGCCCAGGTCAAGGCTCTCTCAGAAAGCAAAGATGTCACAAAACCTACTTTGCTTCTGTCCATGGGAAACGTCTGGGGCAGCATCTCAAAGTATATCTCAACCTGGTTGAGAAACCCTCTGCATTGGACTGGATTGCCCCCAAATCGCTGGGGAAGCAGAGCGGAACCAGACATACCTCTTAAAGGGGTAATACTCGAGGCTGGTGCCTGCAAAGAGACTGGAGCAACAACAGAGACAGCCTGCAACACAGGTTGTACCGGAGCTGCCACAGTGGGAGATTCCAGGTGAGCCATGCGACTCAGGAGCATTTGTAACGCCATGGCAAACTGATCCATGCGGTGATCCTGCTCATCCAATCTGGAAAAAATATTACCAACAAGTGGATTGACTGTATCTTCTGAATTCATGGCCTTCGCCTACTATCAGAAACCATGAAATCAGACCAAGACAGAAGTGCAGTTAAAACACACTTGTTTAATAATAAAAGTAAATAGAACAAATGTAGTCAAAACATAGCCAAAGTTCGGTAACCAGAAGGGATAGTCAGCCAGGCCAGAAAGTCAGGGATCAGAGTAGTGGAACAGCAAGCAGGATCTGGAGCCAGAAGGGATGTCAGCCAAGCAAGTCTTTAAACATGAAAACAGGAGATAGTCCCTGTAATGTTGACCAAGGCGAAGGCAGAGATCCTCTAGGCTGGACGGCTTAAGTAGGCAGGACTGACGAGCAGGATATCATCAACAGGTGAGTAACAGTGAAGAGATAGGAGCTGGCAATTGGCCGACAGCTGAGCGGCCAGCTCCGAGAAGGAAGGGCTGAGCCCAACCCTGACCCCAGGACTGATTCATTTTGATAAATGTAAGCCTATCAACAGAGTCTGTGGAAAAGGGCGCACTATTTGATCTGTTACAAACCCTCCAGCAGCACTGAATGTCCATTCAGAAAGCACGCAGGATGCAGGACACGCATAAAGGTGGCCTTGAGAGGAAATAAAGTCCTCCTCTTCCTCCCACTGTTCTGCCTCAAGTGCCCTGTCCATGATTCCATGAAGTGTGTGCTCCAGCAGGAAGGCTACAGGGACAGTGTCACTGATACATGCATTGTCGCTGCTCACCATCCTTGTGGCCTTGTGAAAAGAAGCCAAGCTTCCCTGAGCCTGTCCTGGTGCCATACTCACACAGGTACTTCACGACGTATCTTCACGACGAGAAGCGTCACACAGCGGGAGCCTCCCATCATGGATGCGGAGCGGCCCAAGAACGAAGAAGGGAAGAAGACGCCACGGAGGAAGATGCCGGACGAGAACACCGGAGCAAGAAGCAGAGGATCGGAGGAAGAAGAAGATGGAGGAAGAAACCGAAGGAAAATAGAAGAAAGAAGATAGAAGAAAGAAGATGGAAAGAAGAAGACTTTAAACAAAGGAATTGTCAAAAACTGTCTCTTGTCATTTTTAACATTGTTGACACTTTTTTTGTGAAATGGTAGGGGTACTTTTGTGGGGATGAGGCCCTTGTCCTCATCAACATGGGGACAAGGTGCTTTGGGGGGCTACCCCAAAGCACCCTCCCAATGTTGAGGGCATGTGGCCTGGTATGGTTTAGGAGGGGGGGGCACTCTCTCGTCCCCCCTCTTTTCCTGTGGCCTGCCAGGTTGCATGCTCGAATAAGGGTCTGATATGGATTTTTGGGGGATCCCACGCCATTTTTATTTTTAAATTTTGGCTCGGGGTTCCCCTTAAATTCTATACCAGACCTGAAGTGTCTGGTATGGATTTTGAGGGGGACCCCCACGCCCTTTTTTTTTTTAAATTTTGGCGCGGGGTTCCTCTTAATATCCATACCAGACCTGAAGGGCCTGGTATGGAATTTAGGGGGACTCCACGCCATTTTTAAAAAAAAATTTGGTTCGGGGTTCCCCTGTGGGAAAATCCCATGCAGTTTTTATCAATGAACTTTTATGTGTATTGTCGGACCGGCAATTCATTAATAGCCGCGAGTAGTTTTGAATGACTTTTTTTCCTTTGAAATGTCATTTTGCTGTCAGACTGTTCTAAACACGGGAAACATGCGCCCCTTTATAGGCATACTATAGACACCCCCAAGTACGAAATTTAAAGGAATAATACACTTTTATTGTTTCACTTTAAGCATTATTAAAATCAGTGCTCCCGAAAAAACAGCAGTTTTTAAAACATTTCTTTGCATTGATACATGTCCCCTGGGGAAGGACCCAGGTCCCCAAACACTTTTTACCATGCATATAAGCCTTTAAAATTAGCACTTTTGATTTCTCCCATCGATTTTTAAAGGGTGTTCCGCGGCTTTTGAATTTGCCACGGACACCCCAAATTGTTCGCTGTTAGGCGAACTGGCGAACAGCCGATGTTCGAGTCGAACATGAGTTTGACTCAAACTCGAAGCTCATCCCTATTGTACACCATAAAAATTCCAAAAAAACTAAAAAAATCATGCAAACACCCAAAGGCTATCTCCTCAAAAATGTATGTTTATTGAATGAAAAAGATCACAGCATAAAACAGAGGTTGCTATACCCTACAAACCCCCCCCCCCCCCCCAAAAAAAACCCCCAAACACTTCCCACCCACATACAGTACCTATAATCTCCCACTAAGAATGGGGATTCATTTTCTTAGTGGGAGGGTGTAGGTATGTGGGTGGGAAGTGTGTGTTTTTTTGGGGGGAGGGGGTGTTTTTGTAGGGTATAGCAACCTCTGTTTTATGCTGTGATCTTTTTCATTCAATAAACATACATTTTTGAGGAGATAGCCTTTGGGTATTTGCATAATTTTTTTGTTTTTTTGCAATTTTTATGGTTAGGATTCTTGTATATACACCCAGCCCTTATACTCATAGTAGAATCGGCACCTCTACTTATTTTTCCATTGATCAGGCTCCTAGTATCCTAGGGTTCTTTTTGCAATATATTGAAGGCCGCCTGCACTGTATTATATACTGTACTATGCCTACACTGTAATATATACTGTACCCTGCCTGGACTGTAAAATACAGTGCACCCTGCCTGCACTGTATTATATACTGTACACTGCATGGACTGTATAATATACTGTACCCTGCCTGCACTGTAATATATTATATGTATATGTAATATATCTGTACCCTGCCTGCACTGCAATATATACTGTACTCTGCCTGCACTCTATATATATATTACACTGACTACACGCTCTATCCACTAACTAACCTGCCTAATATCTCTCCAGCCTCCACATTAACACACTACATATGGTCCCGTGTAAGCAGCCTTATATAGTGTGGGTTGTGGACTTAGCCCCTGAGCCATGATTGGCCAAAGGCACCTTGCCTTTAGCCATTCATAGTTCTCACAGCACATTGCTCTGTGATTGGCCAAAGCATGCAGATCAGGTGCATTTTTTGACCAATCAGCAGCTGTCAATGCACTACGATTTTGCAGTGCATTATGGGGTGCTCCACGGCGCTCAAATTTGCCGTGAACACCCCATATGTTGGTTTGTTCTGTGAACAATCGAACATTGGGACCATTCCTAGTTCCCACTAATGGAACTCCCCAGGTCTTGAAAATTACATGCAGATACCTGCTGTTCAGACTCTAATCTTTCAGACACAGAAAGAATCAGCTGGCATGGTTCACCCCCACGCATTCTTGGGGCCCAGAATGTAAGCTGCTTTGCCAACAATAAGGTCTTCTCTGCCTATCTCTGAAGCACCAGATTTTGAGTACCACCCTGTTTCAAGATGGACTGCGTTTGAATTTTTATTTTGACATTCTGACCCAATAGGAGATGCTTGAAACCCAACAGACCTTGCAATGTGGTTTTCAGCTCTAAGATGTTTAATAATGACATATGGCTGTCTCTCCCATGGGCTGAATTGCCTTGACAGTGGATCCCCCAATCTTGAAAACTGGTGCACACAGTAACAGTGATCCAATGCCCAGGATTGAAGGGCCTGCCTCCGGACAGATTGGATGATCTCAACCACCAGCAGAGGCTAGACTTCACTGCATTCGGAATCCAAATCTTCAGGAGTAGGTGTACCTGATCCCCCTGACTGTGAAATGTCCACTGTAGATGTCTCTTTTTGCCCATGGAACTGGGATAATAGCTGACAGAACCCCATCGGATGCAGGCACCAATGGGTAGACAAGAAAAGTAACTGCTGCAGTTTCTGAATCTTCTGACAAATAGATCGAAACTTAAGATATGGAAGAATAGTTTTCCCTTCCAGCGTATTAAACTTAACTCCAAAGTACGTGAGACACTGGGACTGTTGAGATGACGCTTCTTTGTTTACCAACCAAAAACTTTCAGGTGATTCAAAATGACCTCCCATTTTAAAAGTTGATCCTGAGACTTTGTCATTAACAGAAAATTGAAAAGATATAATTGAGTTTTTTCTAACCAAATAAATGCTATAAAAGAGACAGGAGAACTTTGGAAAATGTCCTGGGAACAGTGACGAGACCAAATGGGAGACAGCAAAACTGGAAATGATGACGTGCTACTTGAAATCAAAGAAACTTTTGATGTGAAAGAAAAATGTAAATTTGCCAGTACACATCATTGAGACCTATCGACAGTAACTAATCTTGTGGATGGTGATTATGTCTACTAACCCCATTCTAAAGCACTTGACATTTGTTTTGACACTTTAGAATAGGTAGGTAAACATCTGAAGGAAAGAGTGGAATAAAACTTTTGACCTTGTTTGCCCTCTGGGACTGGGACTGATGTTCCTTTCAATTAAAGCTTCTTTTCCGAAGAATTTGGAGTATAAAAATCAGGAGTGGGCCTCCTGTTCTTTTAAATAAAAGTGGGCTACCACGCCCTTAAAATACAGTTTTAGACTGGCGTAATCAATGGAAACGCACCTATCGCTTGAGTCTGATCACCCCAATCTTACACAGGAAATAAGAAATCTCTCAAACAAGCTACAGATAGCAATAAATCTCACAGAAATTATACCTTTTATAGTTCTAAAAAAAAGTTTTGGGTTTAATTAGGTTTAAAAGGTAATTGTAATGGTAAATGTTGCATATGTACACTTTTTTCAGTCTAACTTCCATTGAAACTGTTTTCATTATATACAATTCCCAAATGGTACAATTTTCTTGAATTAAGTCATGAGAGATGTGCACCCAAGTGGTATAAGATATTATAAAATTAGACTATATAATAACATAGAACCTATATGTAAAGTGAGCATGCTGCCAGGTATGTATCCTATATTAGATTTGTATGATGTTTCTCTGGAAGTTTCACTCATTTCAAAACTGATCAGCTGTTTCTGAACAGCCTTGCATTTTATAGAACAAGATTTTTTTAATATATTCTCAGAATTTACCAAAAAGGATCAGGTAAATGCAAACATTTGTGTGTTCTAATTTTGCAATTCTATTGTAACTAGGTATTAGGAGTCATGTGATGAAATAAAGTCAACCTGAGTTCACCTTAAACATCTAATCATAGACAGTAGAAGTTCTTATTTTACTTTTTTAATCTGCTTTGTTGGATGTTTTAAGTGAACGCAAGTTTATTGCCCCTCACGCTTTAGTAAACTGGGTTGTAAAAGCATATACCGTAGGTATTGTTTGCAGTAAGCCTGTCATGAACACAATATGAGAGCTGCCATTGATAACCACTTTCTATCTTCCTGGCTTTTTCTGATTTCAGACCCTTCTGACCCAGAGATATCTCTAACAAGTGTGCAATAAGTGAAATCAGTTTAATGATAGTATGGGAGCTGTTGGCTCAATAGAACAACCAGGCAACACACATTTTTAGAAGAGGTTATCAATAGTCCTTGCAATGACAGGTTGTAACTGCTACAATTACAATCCCAAAATAAAAAAGCTGTACAGTTAGAATTTAATATTATTTCAGGTACAATACACTGATCAGCCATGACAAGCCATCAGTAGCAGATCTTTAGGCCTCATGCACACTGGATGTTTTTACAGCTGCTGTTTTTGGCTTCAGCATGTTATCCTATGTGTCCATGCACACATAGGGGTTTATTTACTAAAGGCAAATCCACTTTGCACTACAAGTGCACTTGGAAGTGTAGGTGCTGTGGATCTGAGGGAGACATGCAATTAAAATAAAAAATAGCATTTTTGCTTGCACATGATTGGATGATAAAATCAGCAGAGCCTCCCCTCATTTCAGATCTTTCCCTCAGATCTAAAGCGACTGTACTTCCAAGTGCACTTGTAGTGCACAGTGAATTTGCCTTTAGTAAATAAGCCCCATAGGCTGTTATCAGTAGTATTTAAACTTTTTGGCAGGGGCGTTTTCTGGCAGGAAAAACCCCCATAACTAGTGGGTATTGAGAGTTTCTCGACTGTAAAAACACTCTAACTCTAAAAAAAGCATAAAAAAAATGCTGAAAAATGTGGCTATACTGCCACGTTTGAGTCATAAGGTTTTGTGGGAGCATAATTTTGTTTAAAAAAACTAAAAAAAACGCTACAGCTAAAAAAATGCTGAAAAATGCTAAAAAACACTACTGCAAAAATGCAAAAAAAACTCATTCTACAGCTTTCTACAGCTAACACTACTGGCTTTTTTTATAACATCCAGTGTGCATGAGACCTTAAGGCCCGTACACACGCGTTGATTTTTCAGACGTCAATTGTGTTGCGACGACCGATCGTCCGCAAGTCTTACCATGGTACGGTGCTTTCGACAGCCGATTTCACTTTTTCGTCAGACAAAAGCGGGATGTGCAGACTATAAATTTTTTGGCAAATGTGAACTCAACGTCTGATTTTCGTTTCATTAGTATGGTTTTCGTACGAAAAAAAAATCGTAAGAGCAAGACTACGCATGCTCACAAACTAAAGAATATATACAAAACTATGCAACAAGTTACGTCACTTCTGACGTTGTATTCTGTCAAACATAAATTCTCGTATTGTTAGTAACCTCTTCACTTTCGACAGAGACTATCATGACACAAAAATCAGACGTTCTGTCGTCCAAAAATCAAAGCGTGTGTACGAGGCTTTAAAGTTCTATAAGTTGCGAGGTTGGACTTGTTTTTACAGCTGATTCCACTGATACTAGATGGATTGAGATCTGGAGAATTTGAAGGCCAAGTTAACTTGTTGTTCCTTCAACCATTCTTGAACCATTTTTGCAGTGTGGCAGGACACATTACCCTGCTGAAAGCAGTGTTGCCAACCGTCAGTATTTTTACTGGCAGCCAGTAAAAAAGAGGCAAATTTCTCCTGCCAGTAAATGCCAGTAAAAGGAAAAGGTTGCCAGTAAAAAATATAACTGACACTCATCTCGGTCCGGAGCCAGCCAAGACCATCCGAGTGCCTGCTACAGTGTGTTCAGGTGGCTCTGGTGGAGGCGGTGCATGAGCATGTCGTGTGATGTCATAGTGCAAGGGAGCCAAGCAGAGCAGCCAGAGCCTCGTGTCAGTGGGACGGGAGCAAGGCAGGCCGGGAGAGGCACCGTCAGTGCTGTTTAGACTGTAGTGGACTGAAGGGACCACTTGGCTTGGAGAGAGACTGTCACTGTGACTCAGGGGACCTGTCGTGTCAGTGAGGTGTCATCATCATCTGTGCTGCTGCACACTGCTGTCAGTGTCATTTTGAGAGTAAAATTTCATGTGTGCGCCTGACCCATTCTAATTTCTTGCCCTCCTGTCCTTGGGCTACTTACTTACTATATCAAAAATAAAATAAATATGTTTTTGTATTTGTTTGTAGCCTAAATACTTACATTTGCGTTTAAAACAGTAATTTTAAACTTTTGTAAATGCCAGTAAAAACTTGGCTGTGCCAGTAAATTTTGGGTGTTGTGTCAGTAAATTTCAATCTGATAGGTTGGCAACACTGGCTGAAAGAGGCCACTGCCATTAGGAAATACCATTTCCATGACATGTACTTGGTCAGCAACAATGTTTGGGTAGGTGGTACATGTCAAAGTAACATCCACAGGAATGGCAAGACCAAGGTTTGGCAGCAGAACATTGCCCAAAGCAGCACACTGCCTCCTCCTGCCTGCCTTCTTCCCATAATGCATCCTGGTGCCATCTCTTCCCCAGGTAAGCAACACACCTGGCCATCCACATTATGTAAAGAAAAATGGAAAAATGTAACTCAAAAGACCAGACTACCTTCTTCTATTGCTCCATGGTCCAGTTCTGATCCTCGTGTGCCCACTGTAGGCACTTTTGGCTGTGGACACAGGTCAAAATGTGCACTCTGACCGGTCTGTGGTTTGGTTACTATGCAGCCCTATACGTACACAACAAACTGCAATATATATATATATATATATATATATATATATATATATATATATATATATATATATATATATATATATATGTATATATATATACAGTATCTCACAAAAGTGAGTACACCCCTCACATTTTT
The DNA here is from genome assembly GCA_037952925.1 of Lithobates clamitans. Lineage (NCBI taxonomy): Eukaryota > Metazoa > Chordata > Amphibia > Anura > Ranidae > Lithobates > Lithobates clamitans. Next base: position 582,341 of record JBBGZY010001931.1, read on the forward strand.
GTAATTTTTTATTATATCTTTTCATGTTACAACACTGAAGAAATTACACGTTGCTACAATGTAAAGTAGTGAGTGTACAGCTTGTATAACAGTGAAAAAAATTTGCTGTCCCCTCAAAATAACTCAACACACAGCCATTAATGTCTAAACCACTGGCAACAAAAGTGAATACACCCCTAAGTGAAAATGTCCAAATTAGGCCCAAAGTGTCAATATTTTGTGTGGCCACCATTATTTTCCAGCACTGCCTTAACCCTCTTAGGCATGGAGTTTACCAGAGCTTCACAGGTTGCCACTGGAGTCCTCTTCCACTCCTCCATGATGACATCACGGAGCTGGTGGATGTTAGAGACCTTGCGCTCTTTTCCGTTTGAGGATGCCCCACAGATGCTCAATAGGGTGTAGGTCTGGAGACATGCTTGGTCAGTCCATCACCTTTACCCTCAGCTTCTTTAGCAAGGCAGTGGTCATCTTGGAGGTGTGTTTGGGGTCGTTACCATGTTGGAATATTGCCCTGTGGCCCAGTCTCCGAAGGGAGGGGATCATGCTCTGCTTCAATAAGTCACAGACACAGTACATGTTGGCATTCATGGTTCCCTCAATAAACTGTAGCTCCCCGGTGCCGGCAGCACTCATGCAGCCCCAGACCATGACACTCCCACTACCATGCTTGATTGTAGGCAAGACACATTTGTCTTTGTATTCCTCACCTGGGTGCAGACACACACAGGCTTGACACCATCTGAACCAAATACGTTTATCTTGGTCTCATCAGATCACATGACATGGTTCTAGTAATCCATGTCCTTAGTTTGCTTTGTCTTCAGCAAACTGGTGGCTTTCTTGTACATCATCTTTAGAAGAGGCTTCCTTCTGGGATGACAGCCATGCAGATCAATTTGATGCAGTGTGCAGCGTATGGTCTGAGCACTGACAGGTTGACCCCCCACCCCTTCAACCTCTGCAGCAATGCTGGCAGCACTCATACGTCTATTTCCTAAAGACAACCTCTGGATATGATGCTGAGCACGTGCACTCAACTTCTTTGGTCAACCATGGTGAGGCCTGTTCTGAGTGGAACCTGTCCTGTTAAACCGCTGTATGGTCTTAACCACCGTGCTGCAGCTCAGTTTCAGGGTCTTGGCAATCTTCTTATAGCCTAGGCCATCTTTGTGTAGAGCAAAAAACATTTGCCGTACAAAATAAGATCCATTGGCATGGACCATACGGCGAGTACATAGATTGAAAACTGGCTACAAAGGCAAGTTCAAAGGGCGGTGATAAATGGGGAATACTTGGAATGGCCAGGGGTGGGTAGTGGGGTCCCACAGGGTTCTGGATAGCACCAATCCTATTTAATTTGTCCATAAACGATCTGGGAGATGGAATGAATAAATAAATAAATAAATAAATAAATAAATAAAAATAAATAAAAATAAATAAAAATAAATAAAAATAAATATAAATTATATATATATATATAAACCAAGACAAGAGGGATTGCTGCACAAAAATGTTTTAATGAAAAATATTTGAAACATCCAAGATATACAGGCAGTCATAGTTAACAGTTTCGGGCTAGTACAGATCACGCCCTTCTTCAAAACGTAATGCCTATGAATGACCACATACATGGTACAATTTATATAGAGCAAATTCATCTGCATTCTATTAAGTAATCAACTAGCCTGTCTGGAGTCAATTAATCACTGGATCACAGTTAGCCCAATTGTTATAATAAAGTACAAAATATGGTATAACATAAGAAGATCCTGGAACAAAAGATTAACAGGTGTAACTGTATTCCCACACTTCACAGATTGTATCAATCAATCGAAAATCCTAAGTAATAAAAATAAATAAAAAATAATAATAATAAAAATAAAAAGTAATAATAATGAAACATCTGTATATACATGTGTGTATATGCCTAAATGTGCACACACAAACACATACATAATAAAGTATGTTATACAGAAATTTTATGAAGGATATAAAATGTAATAAAAATCAGATAACAGAAAATACATAACTGAAAAATTAAATATATAAATAGACCTGCTACTAATAATACCACTCAGTGAGGGACCATATACCCAACAATCTTAATCGGGGGGAAGCTAAAGCTCCTACTGCCTTATCTGCTTGCAGGGAAATAACTATCAAGCCTGCCGATAAGGGCGGCTCGATAGTGATAATGGATACAGGTCAATATGAGAGGGAGATCTACAGGCAATTGGCAGATTCCAATATATATACTAGCCTGCAGACTAATCCCACATACAGTGTATTAAACAGAAAAAAAACAACTGTAGCACAGGTAGTGCGACACAATATTATTGATGTTAATACACAGTTATATTTAATTTCTGAACACCCTGTTACCCCGATTATTTACATGCTATTCAAAATCCATAAGGGTCCCAAAAACCTTCCCGGACGTCCAAATGTTTCCAGTACCGACTCAGGGACTATGCCATTGGCTAAATATCTACAGCCCTAATTGTACATACTCGATCGTATACGAGATACTCAAGATTTTTTGAATAAAATTCAAAATATCACATTACTTCCTGGCTTCCACGGCCATTCCACACACTCTTGGCACAGGTCAGCCTCGATCCTCCTCTTCATGGGTCCCTCGCTGGCGCTCTAGGCCCCTCCCTCTTGCCGGGTGCTCCCATAGCAAGCTACTTGCTCTGTGGGCACTCATGCATGCTCACTCCCAAGCCAGCTCTCTGTATTCATAAGACACAGAGAGCGTGGCTCAGCCCCTCACTCCCTCCTCACCGGCTGTGACTGATGGCAGCGGGAGCCAATATCTTCTGCTGCTGCATCTCAACCAATGAGGAGGGAGAGACCAGGGAGATCTTAGGCTCTCGTGCTCATTGTTGGATCTAGATCAGCCTTACGGAAGTATTTGGAGGGGGGGGGGGCTAAGGGGGGAGCTGCACACTGAAGGTGTGAAGGTTTTTACCTCCGTGCATAGAATAAACCTTCAGCCTTTAGAACCACTTTAATGCTTTATTTTGTAAGTATGTAGATGAAGTGCATGTAGTATTAGATTTCCACAGATTTTACATGGTTATTTTCAGGGCTTTTTTTCTGAGAGAATAGGTGCAGGAACTCCCCCTTTTCGAGGGAACCCCTTTTCTCCACCCCTACCCACCTTCCAGTACTGCTCTTTTAGACAATACAGAACAAAGTATCATTTTGTGGTGCTGAGTCATTTGTATGGAATTTGATAATGATAACAAGAAAAGCAGTAAAATGGATTCCCTGCAGCCAGCAACAAAAGATCCCCCTAACAATGGACCACCCACAACAAAATTTCCCCGGCCAGCAACAATAGACTCCCGACAACAACAGATCTCCCCACAGCCAGCATCAATAGACTCTCTGGCAGGCAGCAACAATAGACCCCTCAACAGTAGATCTTTCCCAGCAACATAAGACCCCCCAGCAAAATAAGACCCACCCCCAGAAACAATAAGTCCCCCACCAGCAACAATAGACCTGCTCAGCAAAAATAGACCCCCTTGTAAAAATAGATCCCTTCCAGTTAGAATAGATCCCCCAGTAGCAAGCATCAATAGAGCCTGCAGTACACCCCAGCACTCCTTGCCATTACATACAATCAGTCTTGGAGGTGACTGCTTTCTCCCACGTTCCTGTTGAAAAAAAGCCCTGGTTATTTTACTTTTGTAAGCTGTTTTAAGAAGTGAGTAATAGGGCTGATTTATTAAAGTAGAAGAAATGTTCACTTAGAATAATAAACATTCAATTGTATCTACATCCAAATGTTTTAATTATGGGTAGAGTAGGGAAAGATTTAAAAATGTGTCAGGTTTGAATTATTTTCACACTCTCTCAGGGCCGAAACTGGGGGGGGGGGGGGCTGCCCCTGGTGACACATCTAGGGGGGCATCGCCAGGACTCCCGCCCCCACCTGCACTGGGAACCGCTGCTATCAGGGTTTCACTGCTGCCCGATCAAGTGTAATGGTCTCCCTCCTAGTCCTGCCCAGTGTCCAAACAGAATATATCTTTTCTGTGTGAGGCATCCCAGAAAAAGGAGGGCTTCAAAGAAGGCCCAGGACTAGACAGTTGGGTGCAGAGAAGGCCATGGACGGGGGGGTTGTTGAGGAGGCCCTGGGCTGGGGGGGTGGGTGCAGAGGAGGCCCTGGACTGGGGGGTGCAGTGAAGGCCCTGGACTGGGAGGTGCAGTGAAGGCCCTGAGCTGAGGGGGGTGCTGAGGAGGCCCTAAACTGGGGGATGCAGAGTGGTCCTGGGCTGGGGGGGGTACAGAGGAGGCCCTGACCTGGTGGGCGCAGAGGAGACCCTGGACCTGGGGGATGCAGAGGAGGCCTGGACTGGGGGGGTGCAGAGGAGGTGCTGGAATAGGGGGGTGTACAGAACGCAAGCCGCTGAGAGGCTGAGTTGGCCACTCTCGCCCACCTGATCAGCTGTTTGATTACTCGGTTCTCAGCCTTAGAGCCAGCGGGGGGACAGATGCAGCATCTACCTAAGTAAGTATAAATCATAAATAATAGTCCCATACTTCTCTTTTAATTACTTGACATCTCCTCTTTCATGCTATTTAGTCCACAAAACGACAATTCACATGGAGCATATGAGTCCATGCCCAGTGTGGTGGCCGTGTACCGTGTGGGGATGCATGGTGTTCTCTGCATCCTTGTGCAGGCAGTCCAGTCAAAGTCAATTGGGAAACAGAAACTGCATGGACATAGTCGAATGTCAAAATTTGACATGCAGGCAGGAAGGAATGCATGTATCCGAATGCACCGTGTCTGCATTCGGATCTGTGCACCCACTTCTATAGGGGAAGCTCTCTGGTGGATGCAGATGCAGCAAAAAGTGGCACAGCATAGAGGACCTGTCGCAGTGCCTGTCTGAATGAGCGCTTAGGGGAATGTATCAAGACGAGAGGAGACAAAATTTGGAACAGCTGTGCATGGCAACCAATCAGCTCATAGCTTTCATTTTTAAAGCTGAACAAGCTGAAGATAGAAGCTGATTGGTTGTCATGCGCAGCTGTTTCAGATTCTGACTGCGCCAGTTTTGATAAATTCCCCTGTATTTTACATTTCTTACTCCTGACTACTGCATTCTAAGTTCAGCAAATTCTTTGTTAAAGTGGTTGTAAACGCACAAGATTTTTAATCTTCATGCATTCTATGCATGAAGATTAAAAACCCTCTGTGTGCAGCAGCCCCCCCAGTCCCACCTAATTCTCATCTGCTCCCTCCTCCTGATCCAGCGATGTCCACAAGAGCCATGGCTGTCTAGGGGCTCGCACTCCTGATTGGCTTTTGGCTGCAGCTGGAGCCATTGGCTCACACTGCTGTCAATCACAGGAGCAGAGTCGAGCCAGGGCTACGTGTGTGAATGGACACACAGAGCTGCAGCCCAGGAGCATGCCTGCTTGGGTGCCCCCATAGCAAGCTGCTTGCTGTGGGGGCACCCTGAAAGAGGGAGGGGCCACGAGTGCCAGTGAGGGACCCAAGAAGAGGAGGATCCAAGCTGCTCTGTGCAAAACCATTACACAGAGCAAGTAAGTATAACATGCTTATTATTTAAACAAAAAACCAAAAAAAAAACCCAATACTTTAATATCACTTTAAGGTTAGCTGTGTGTAGTAAGGGATATGCAAAAGAACAGTTTTATTTTATTAAAATGAGTGTACCGAGGTCTGTAGTACAAACCTCAGTACATTAATTTTAATAAAATAAAACTTTGTATTGTCTGCTTCATACTCGCTTGAGGCACAGTCATTAAAGCATATGGCCATTTAAGCTCCTACCACTGTTGATGCAATCTGACCACACCCACAGTGTAGGCATGGTGCCACTATATTGTCACATACCATGTTTCTTGGTGGGGGTTGGGGGGGTACAAAAAATGTCCAGACCCGAGTGCCAGATGAGCTAACTATGCCACTGCACCCTCTGTTTGTACTGGGGCAAAAGGTGATGAGAAATTCTAAATTTTGCTGATGTCACTGGTACATGAGGTTAGAGGAAATTTTCCAGTGAGGACCCTTGTTACTGACAGCATTCTAAGAGGCTAATTTACTAAAGGAAAATCTTCAAACATCAAATGTTGACCTGAAGAAGTACCTGCACCGAGCATATTCACAGCAGCTGAGGGCCTGAGGGAAACTTCTCCAATCAAAGAAAGGGTATTGGAAAGGATTTCAAGTCGTGTAAAACTGCATGGTGTGCAGTGGTTAGTTTATTGTCTGGGACCCACGGAAGCAGGACTTTGTCTTATTTCCTGCAACAAACCCAAACATTTCTAGTACATCCGTTTGCTTGCTTCCCTATTTGAAAAATACATATGAGAGGAGTGGCTTACTAGAATTTGCTGTTTAACCACTTGCCGACCGCTGCACGCTAATATACGTCGGCACAATGGCGGTGGTGGGTAAATGGGCGTACCTGTACGTCCCTTTAATTGGCAGGGCTAGTGGGCGCGCGCCTGCTGCGTACAGTGTGACTGTGCCCGCAGGTTCCGTGGACTCCCTTTCCGCCGGTGTCCCGCGATCGTGTAAACAAGCCATTTCCCAGTTCTGCCTAGTGACATGACAGGGATCTGTCATCGCAGCAGTGATCACTGTCATGTCAGTAGTAGCCTATCACCCCACAGTTAGAATCACTCCCTAGGACACACTTAATCCCTTGATCGCCCCCTAGTGTTTAACCCCTTCCCTGCCAGTGTCATTTATACAGTAATCAGTGCATTTTTATAGCACTGATCGCTGTATAAATGACAATGGTTCCAAAATGGTGTCAAAAGTGTCCGATGTGTCCGCCATAATGTTGCAGTCACGATAAAAATCGCAGATCGACGCCTTTACTAATAAAAAAAATAATAATAAAAATGCCATACATTTTTCCCCTATTTTGTAGACGCTATAACTTTTGCGCAAACCAATCAATATACGCTTATTGTGATTTTTTTTTACCAATAATATGTAGAAGAATACATATTGGCCTAAACTGAGGAAACAATTTGTTTTTTTATATATTTTTTGGGGATATTTATTCAAGCAAAAAGTTAAAAATATTGCTTTTTTTTCAAAATTGTCGCTCTTTTTTTGTTTTTAAAGCAAAAAATAAAAACCGCAGAGGTGATCAAATAACACCAAAAGAAAGCTGTATTTGTGGGTAAAAAAGTACATAAATTTTGTTTTGGTGTAACATCGCATGGCCACGCAATTGTCAGTTAAAGCGACGCAGTGCTGAATCGCAAAAAGTACTCTGGTCAGGAAGGGGGTAAAATCTTCCGGGGCTGAAGCGGATAAAAAAGATTATAGGCTGCTGAGGGATTTCTGCAGAAACATACATTATATTTTTCCATAAAGTGTTGTTTAACCAAAAAATGCTTTTTTTAAGGACACAGGATGAATGGGCAGTTAACAAATAGCACCTCTAACACCGGTTTCCACATCCTGGCATTTTCGACCTCTGAAAATGGACGATTTCTGTTGTTAGCACTGATTTTGTTGGTATATTTAATTATTTTAATTGGAAACATTTTAATACTTACCTTAGTTTGTCTTGTGCCACAGCTGCACACATCCATGTACTTCTTCTTATCTAATCTATCGGTCTTGGACAATTTGTATGTCTCTACAACTCTTCCAAAACTGCTGTATATCACCAACACAGGTGATCATTTTGTGTCTTACAATGCCTGCATGGCCCAGCTGTATTATTTTTTGTTCTTTGCTGACACAGAGTCCTTCTTATTGACCACAATGGCCATTGACCGCTATGTAGCCATATGCTTCCCTCTCCATTATGCACTCATTATGAACAGAAGGGCTTGTGTGCTCCTAGCATTTCCTGCCTGGTTTATGGCGGCTGTCAATGCGCTCATTCTTACCTGCTTTGTACATAACTTAACATTTATAGGAATCAAAGACGTTGACAATTTCTTCTGTGACCTTAAAGCCCTGCTCACTGTCTCTTCCAGTGACACCTATTTCTTGAGAAGTTTTATTCTTGTAGATGGCAGTTGCATTGGGGCAATTCCAATGCTTTTGATTTTGACTTCTTATGCCTGCATTATTTCCACCATCCTTAAAATTAAATCATCTGTTGGAAGGAAAAAAACATTCTCCAGTTGTACCTCCCATATCATTATTGTTGTAGTATACTATGGCTCAGCTCTGTGCTTGTACATGCAATATTCACTGCAGCAAGACAAGTTTTTCGCAGTCATGTTTGTAACTTTGGTGCCCATGCTGAACCCAATACTGTATAGTTTGCGTAATAAAGATATCACAAGGGCCATACAGAGAACTGTGAGTGGTATGAAGACTATGCCTGTGGCCTAAATTTGGGAGTTGCTAGATTACTGGACAAGATGTCAGGTGGGTAATTAGAAATTAATACTTCTGAACAGGGATGAGCCGAACACCCCCCCGGTTCGGTTCGCAGCAGAACATGCAAACATGCAAAAAGTTTGTTCGAACACGCGAACACCGTTAAAGTCTATGGGACACGAATATAAAAAATCAAAAGTGCTCATTTTAAAGGCTTATATGCAAGTTATTGCCATAAAAAGTGTTTGGGGACCCGGGTCCTGCCCCAGGGGACATGTATCAATGCAAAAGAAAGTTTTAAAAACATCGTTTTTTTCGGGAGCAGTGATTTTAATAATGCTTAAAGTGAAACAATAAAAATGAAATATTCCTTTAAATATCATGCTTGCCTGTAAAGTTTTCCTGTGTTTAGAACAATACCACAGCAAAATTAAATTTCTAAAGGAAAAAAAGTCATTTAAAACTGCTTGCGGCTGTAATGTATTGTCGGGTATAGATCATTGAGAAAAATGGCATGGGTCCCCCCCAGCCCATTACCGGGCTCTTTGGGTCTGGTATGGATATTAAGGGGAACAGGGGCATAACTAGAAATCACAGGGCCCCCATAGCAAAATGTTGTATGCCCCCCCTGCAAACAGCCCCCCCCCACAAAAAATGGCGGGGCTTAAATTAAATAGTGGGCGTGGCTTAAAGGGGTGTGGTTTGAGTGTGAGATGAATGAGGGATGGAGGAAGGAAGGAAGGAAGGAAGGAAGGAAGGAAAGAAAGAAAGAAAGAAAGAAAGAAAGAAAGAAAGAAAGAAAGAAAGAAAGAAAGAAAGAAAGAAAGAAAGAAAGAAAGAAAGAAAGAAAGAAAGAAAGAAAGAAAGAAAGAAAGAAAGAAAGAAAGAAAGAAAGAAAGAAAGAAAGAAAGAAAGAAAGAAACAGACCCAGATCCTACACCACAATAGCAATATATGTATTCCATACTGCCTCACCTGTGCCCACTTGTGCCCAATGCAGCGTGGCCTGTGCCCAATACAACCTCACCTGTGCCCAATGCAGCCTCACCTGTACCCAATGCAGCCTCTCCAGTGCCCAATGCAGCGTGACCTGCCTGTGCCCAATGCAGCGTGACCTGCCTGTGCCAATGCAGCCTCACCTGTGCCCAATGCAGCCTCATTTGTGCCCAATGTGGCCTGTCTGTTCCCAATGCAGCGTGGCCTGCCCGTGCCCAATACAGCCTCACCTGTGCCCAATACAGCGTGACCTGCCTGTGCCCAATGCAGCGTGACCTGCCTGTGCCCAATGCAGCCTTACCTGTGCCCAATGCAGCCTCACCTGTGCCCAATGCAGCGTGGCCTGCCTGTGTCCAGTACAGCCTCACCTGTGCCAAATACTGCCTCACCTATGCCCAATGCAGCGTGACCCGTGCACAATGCAGCCTCACCTGAGCAGAGGAAGAGGCGAGCCAGTGGCGGAACTACCGGGGAGGATGAGGAATGCATACTGCAGCCCTCAAATGGCTGTTGGCAAGCGTGGGGCTGCCCACACGGTCCCCCAGCCAGGGGAAGTGAGGAGAGGCGAGCTGTCCGTATGAGCAGAGAGCTGTAATAGCTTTCATTTGAATTTCCTGTGTTCCCGGGGCTCCCCATCACATAGCCCCACCTCTTGGCCCGGCGCCTTTGATGACGTCACATGTCCTACTTTGGACTGGTGTTCTGTCTATCAAAGGCGCCGGGCCTAGAGGTGGGGCTATGTGACGGTGAGCCCCGGGAAATTCTAATGAAAGCTATTACAGCTCTCTGCTCATACAGACAGCTTGCATCTTCCTCTCCTCACTTCCCCTGGCTGGGGGACCGTGCGGGCAGTGATCGCCCCCCCCCCCCACAGTATGCATTCCTCATTCTCCCCATGTGCCCCATAGCGCCCGCGTGGCTCATTATGGTGGTAGTTCCGCCACTGATTCCAGTGCATGAATGACAGTTCCACTGAGCAACAAGAAATCCTGCAGAAAGTGATATCAAAATCTTCTGTGTGATGGCAACACTCAGAAACCCCCAAGGGTATAAGCTCCCCACAATGACGGGCCCCTATAATGGGACAAGAGAAGTCTTATATTTCTATAAGCTCAGATCAATGGCTGCAGATCAATGCTTCAATGGATTTGATGATCAGCATGACACCAATAAAGCTTGGTTCAAAGAAAGTAACAATCTCATATTTTAGACCAAAATAAAAACCTTTGCTTTTATGCACTCACATGGAATAATATGGTAACAGGATCATGTGCAAATACAGAGCTGCCACCTCCCTTCAGCATTCAGCCAAACATGCAATCAAGCCAGACTGGAGGCAGGATTCAAAGGGGCCGATGATACATAGAGTCTCGTACATACCGCTTACTGAAAAATTCAGTGTTCCCGGGGCTCATTGTCACATAGCCCCACCTCTTGGCCCGGCGCCTTTGATGACGTCACATGTCCCGCCTTGGACCGGTGTTCTGTCTATCAAAGGAGCCGGGCCAAAAGGTGGGGCTATGTGGCGGGGAGCCCCGGGAACACAGGAAATTCTAATGAAAGCTATTACAGCTCTCTGCTCATATGGACAGCTCGCCTCTTTCAGATCTTCCCCTCAGATCTACAGCAACTACACTTCCAAGTGCACTTGCAGTGCACTTGTAGTGCAAAGTGGATTTGACTTTAGTAAATCAACCCCATAGTTATGTTAATTTATGGACTAAATCTTTCAATTCAGCAACCACTGGAGAAAGCTTTGACATTAAGCAATATAATAATTGTGAAACCAAGTGTATCAGATCTGCAGTACATTGGATGCACCACACATGCTTTAAAAACCAGAATCGGAGAACATTATTGTGACTCTGTTAATCCAAATGCAAAGCACATTTCAAATGTCTCACGTCACTTTAAAGCATGCCATTTTGGTAACATGTCCTCCTTTAGGTTTCCTTGCATTGAGAGATTGACTCCTATGCCCAGGAGTGGTGATAAGAACAGACGGCTTTTAGATAGAGAGGCATGGTGGATATTTGGGTTAAAAACCAGGGTCCCTCAGGGGTTAAACCTCAGATGGGACCTAGATTTACATGTATGTTGATCTCTTTTTTGCACTACCTGCCTCTTCCGTTTTAGTACTATATCATTTTTTATTTATTTTCTTTTTTTTTCTTTTCTTTCCCCCACTGCGCATTCTTGCTTACTTTTTTCAATTTTTCTGTTTTTTCAGCCTTAGTTTTTCTATTGTTATTTTTTTGGATTTTAATGTCTTTTTTTGATAATGCAATCAATCATGTTTGTATCTCGATTGAATCTATGTCTGTCCATGTATGGTGTTTCACCTCTCAAAGTAACTCTGGTTATCTACTAATTGGCAAATTAATGACATGTGCTGCCAGGAGAGGTTTATATACTATATATTGTGGCATTTTGTATATGTCATTTGTAGTGAACAAGGCCCACAAGGCTGAAACGCGTTTACATCTGCTGTCTGTGTCTTTTATGGAGAATTAATACATTTTGAAGATTTTAAAGAGCAAGCAAAGAGTTGCGGACCATCTTTTCTCATGATTGCTACTGCAGCTGTGCTTTTCCGCACCCAGGTAGCTCTAAACATTCTTCTGATCATGTTGGGTAGTAGCACCCTACTTCTGCTCTAATTTATGGCTATCCCCAAACTGTTCCCATAAAGTTGGGAGCATGAAATTGTCTAAAATGGCATGCAGATGCTTTAAGAGTTCCTTTTACTGGAACTAAGGGGCCAAGCCCAAACCCTGAAAATCAACCCCACACCATAATCCCCCCTCCACCAAATGATTTGGACCAGTGCACAAAGCAAGGTCCAAAAAGACATGGAGGAGCGAGTTTGGGGTGGAGGAACTTGACTGGCCTGCACCTCAACCCGATAGAACACCTTTGGGATGAATTAGAGCGGAGACTGCGAGCCAGGCCTTCTCGTCCAACATCAGTGCCTAACCTCACAAATGCGCTTCAGGAAGAATGGTCAAACATTCCCATAGACACACTCCTAAACCTTGCGGACAGCCTTCCCAGAAGAGTTAAAGCTGTTATAGCTGCAAAGGGTGTGCCAACGCAATATTGAACCCTACGGACTAAGACTGGGATGCCATTAAAGTACATGTACGTGTAAAGGCAGGCGTCCCAATACTTTTGGTAATATTGTGTATATATATATATATATATATATATATATATATATATATATATATATATATATATATATATATATATATATATATATATATATATTTTTTTTTTCTATCTTTTATTCATGCTGTTTTTTACTTAAAAACCACTTCCCTGCCGCCATCCGGTGCTTCTGCGGGCTTTCCCATGCCATGGGAAGCCCGGAGAAAGAATCGCCCAGCGCCAGATGACGACGATAGAGATTTCCGGTGACCAGATGGTCACCAGTCATCTCTATGACCGTCGGCTGCCCGGGCGCGATGTTATGACGTCACACCCGGGTTCCCGCATGTAAACAAAGCAGTGATCGTGGCTGTCAGCGTGAGATTGGTGATTTTTTTTCTCAATCTCATGCTTTCCAGCTTTCTTATTGACCCCGTATCTCTCCATAAAGAGGACCTGTCACAATAGATTCCTATTACAAGGGATGTTTACATTCCTTGTAATAGGAATAAAAGTAATTAAAAAAAAAGTTAAAAAAAAGTGTAAAAATAAAAAAAATTAAGTAAAATAATAAAAAAAAAAAAAAATGAAACTGCCCCTGTCCCCAGTAGCTTGTGCTCAGAAGCGAACGCACATGCAAGTCCCACCCACATATGTAAACGCCATTCAAACCACACATGTGAGGTATCGCCGCGTGTGTTAGAGCATGTGCAACAATTCTAGCCCTAAACCTCCTCAGTAACTCTAAACCGGTAACCTGTACAAATTTTCAAAGTATCGCCTATGGAGATTTTTAAGTACCGAAGTTTGGCGCCATTCCATGAGTGTGCACAATTTTAACGTGTAACATGTTAGGTATCTATTTACTTGGTGTAACATCATCTTTCACATTATACCAAAAAATTGGGCTAACTTTACTGTTTTGTTATTTTTTAATTCATGAAACCGTTTTTTTTCCAAAAAAAAATGCGTTAGAAAAATTGTTGCGCAAATACCGTGCGAGATAAAAAGTTGCAATGACCACCATTTTATTCCTTAGGGTGTCTGCTAAAAAAAATATATAATCTTTGGGGGTTCTGAGTAATTTTCTAGCAAAAAAATGATAATTTTTACATGTAGGAGAGAAGTGCCAGAATAGGCCCGGTATGGAAGTGGTTAAAGCAGTATTACATTCAAAAGCAATCATTTATTATACTGCAGCTTACAAGTTTTTAGATGTGGTGGCTGCATTTTTTTTATTAGGCTATCTTTCCTTTATTTTTACCTAGTGATCCGACCAGTAAGTCTATTATTTTTCCACTTACTGTAAATTTATTTTCTTTCTTGGAGTTCATTGAGTGATACAGGTCCCACCCCTCTATGTGTTTTATTGGCCCAATGTTCTGCTAAGGGGGAAATGTCATATTTCTTAATAAAACTGTCTCACATTATCTAAGAATTAATTCTTAGAAAGCCTGGTTACCTTAGCTGGCTTCATACCAAAGGAATGTCATTACAAACTGACCAATTCCTTAAAGGTAATGTTGCCTTTTAGGGGGATTGGTCATCTCCTTACACACTGGTCCTATATACCACAACCAAAATTTGTAATAGTTGATTCTCGTCTAAGAGTTGCAATTATGCAAGCATCTGATCTGATCATCTGTGGCACGCCCTATAAGATGGGGACTCAGTGGCAAAAAAAGAAGCATTTATAGCTAAGTGTTTTTGTTACATTTTCTAATATCATTACATTTGTTGTCTGTATCTGTCATTACTTAATTAAAGTGGTTGTAAAGTCAGAAGGTTTTTTAATCCTAATGCATTCTATGTGCATTCTGTGTGCAGCAGCCCCCCTCAGCCCCTGTAATACTTACCTGAACCCCCTCTCCATCCAGCAATGTTTCAGGAGATCTTGGCTGCCCGGGACTCTCCCTCTTCATTGGCTGAGACGGCAGCGCAGTGCCATTGAATCAAAATCAGTAAACCAATGAGGAGTGAGAGAAGGTGGGGCCGTACCATGGCTCCTTGTCTGAATGGGGACACAGAGCAGTGGCTCGGCTCAATTGCAAATTGCCCCCATAGCAAGCTGCTTGCTATGGGGGCACTCAGCAGGAGGGAGGGGCCAGGAGCACCGGTGAGGGACCCGAGAAGAGGAGGATTCGGGCTGCTCTGAGCAAAACCACTGCACAGATCAGGTAAGTATAACATGTTTGTTATTTTTGAAGAAAAAAAAGCTGAGACTTTAGTATCACTTTAAATTTTATATCTACAAGAGTTTGTGTGATCTCGCTTTGCACATCTCGAATAAAACCTTCAAAATAGTAAACTATCACGTAACCATGATAAAACACCTACTTGCGCTGGTTTACTTATATACAGCACAGTAGCTATAATCATGTAAATGCCAAATTGGAGACAATTTGGTATTAAAGCCAATTATTTTTATTTTCCATTTACATGTTATAACTGCTTGTTTTGTTAACTTTTTGTAAGTGTTGATATGTCCTTTCTAAAAAGTTCTCTGACTGTATAGTCATAAGCTTTGATACTTTGAGATTTTTGCTACATTTTTACCATCTAGTGGTAAGATTTGAGTATTACAGCTATATGACCTATATATTTCTATTTCTATTGCATTCATGCTGCTTTTACTTAAAGCAGTATTAAACTCAAAAGTAAACATTTATTATATTTATTTTTATTTTTATTTCTAATTTTTCCAAGGTTTTGAAGTACATATATATTTTTTTTCGTTTTTTGCTGTCTGATATTTCAATTATGGACTAAAGTAGGTCTAATTCAATGTTTTGATAATTAAATTTTAAATTCAATTATAACATTTAGGGTATTGTAAAAGCCTTTCCAGCAGCTTTAGATGGGCAAGCCTCGGTGAAGGAAAGGAATTTAATTATAATTATATTTTAGCATAATCACAGCATAACTAGAAAGAGAAAATCTCTTAAGTGGGTAAATAACCATAGTAAAAATGGCGGCGTAACTACTTCCGGGGGGATGTAAGTAAAACATATTGAACTGAGTGTGGGCATAGGCCCTTAGTCAAGATGGCGGTTATACAACTTCCGGGAAAATACAATATAAATAGGGTGACGCACCAATCACAAAGCAGCTTCCTGATGACGCACACTATGATGCAAAACGCGTAGAGGCTGCTGGAAGATTTTATGGTCACGTGATTACGTTACGTTCGGTACGGATGAGAGCGAGTTATCGCACACCGGTAACCACGCCACCTTTTACACCCATCCTTAACTGCTGAAACAGCTTAGTGCCGGCTCGAGGGCACTTTTAAATGTGAGTTTATATTCTTTTATTTGGCTAAAATAAACAGCTTTTTAAACATATTGCGCAATGATCGTTGTTCATATATTTTCTATGAGGAAAACTAAGGCTCATGTGTAGCGCATTGGGGACAGCACATATATGAACCAGGTGGAGTGGTTATCCCTATTAATGAACCGAAGGCGCATTGTTCATTAAACATCTGGTGAGTGGCCAATCAATATGGTGGTGGTTTGTCACGGAAGTGGTGATTATGTCACGATGAATCACGGATGACAAATGTTGTAAACTTGAAGGAAAGCTGCACAGTAACCTTTAAATTTATTGCACATTGCACTGTGTGCATGCTGACACCTTTCCTATCCCTTGCCCTGGGAGATCTTTGGAGCAACCAGGAGGGCTGGTAGTTTCTGCAGGCAGTAGAGTTGGGAGCAGTTATATAGAGGAGAGGAGATACTCCTGAATGCAGCTTTCAACATACTGTGCTATTTTCTAGACAAGACTAAGAGCACCTAGTCCTCAAGGGGACTTTTTCTTTTGATCACTAAAGACTGTCGGTGTCCATGAAAGAGGACAGTTCAAGATTTTGTACATAGGAAGGAAGGTATCCCTATTCATTGTTCCGGTCAAGTTGGGAATCCCATAACCCCTATACCCCACCCAAGTTATTACCCCTAATAAAACAACAAAACCAAGCTCAGAGACTGTTTCTTATGTCTGGATGAAAGTGGAAAATGCTTGTTGCCTGGCTGAGCAGGAATAGAGGAACCAGTTACCAGCAGCCCCTGCGAGGGTAGTACTACAAAAGTATACAAAGTACTTAATCAGGATACAAACATTTGTACCTTTTTTGTCTAATGTTACCAGACATGTGATTACACAAAGAACCCAAACTACCACTTTAAAGTTAAAACAACACAGTTTATTGTGAAAATACAACATACTTAATATAACACATAGTGTACATATTGCAAGCCGTACTACCATACCTGTGTAACAAATGTGCAGAGTGGAAAACTAACTACCTAACTATATACAGCAATACTAGCAGGCAAAAGGGAAGAAGAGCAATCAGGGTCTGGTGGGAAGGCAGGCAGGTTTTAGAACACAAGTAGAAGTGGGTAGCAGGAGCAACATAGTTGCCAACATTTCAAAAAAAAGTCTAGGGCCACCATTTTTTGTTATGTGTCCAGCAAACCACTGTACACAAACAGAAGAAACAAAGCACCAAATTATCAGTTAAAAAGTCCATATGACCTTTATTCTTGACCAAGGGTCACAACTGCTAGATAAACAATAGCCTGTGCATTTTGGAAGGCTGACCCCCCACCCTTCGATTCATCAGGGCTAAGATTTGAATATCCCACAGCATCAATTTTTTTGTATGTACAATTTGGGGGATGTTATATGACCCCTCTCAAGCGTCTCTTCTCCAGAGAGAATAAGTTCAGTGCTCGCAAACTTTCCTCATAACTAATATCCTCCAGACCCTTTATTAGCTTTGTTGCCCTTCCTTGTACTCGCTCCATTTCCAGTACATCCTTCCTGAGGACTGATGCCCAGAACTGGACAGCATACTCTAGGTATGGACCAGAGTCTTGTAGAGCAGGAGAATTATCGTTTTATCTCTGGAATAATTCTCCTTTTTAATGCATACCAATATTCTGTTTGCGTTGTTAGCAGCAGCTTGGCATTGCATGCCATTACTGAGCCTATCATCTACTAGGCCCCCAGGTTCTTTTTCATCCTAGACTCCCCCAGAGATTCTCCCCCCAGTGTATAGATTGCATTCATATTTTTGCCACCCAAATGCATTATTTTACATTTTTCTACATTGAAACTCATTTGCCATGTAGTTGCCCACCCCATTAATTTGTTCAGATCTTTTTACAAGGTTTAGCTCCTCTGCAAACAGTGGATAAGGCTTTGATAGCTTAGGGCTGCTCAGTGTTTCTCAGGCTGTTGTTCTGCTACTTCTTCCTGGTTTCTAGAGGATTCTAGAAGCATAGTAGGAGAAAAGCAGCCTGAATTTTTATTGGACTCCAGCCAATCCCTGGGTAGATGTACTATGAAGGTGGAGGGGAGCCAATAAGTAGTCTAAGCCTGGGTAGCAGGAGGAGTGTTCTCAGGGTCCATTTCTGCAGAAGGAGACCCATGTGTGGGGGCTCTGCCCCAGGGGCAGAAGCCTGGGAAGAACTTATTTCCAAGTCCTAGTCAAGGATCTATTTGGGCTAGGAGAAAGCTCAAAGGAGAAAGCTGGGAAGAAGCTGTGGGAGAGAGCCCAAGTTGTCCAGAAGAGGTGGGATTCTGCATCTCCTTCACTAGGAAGAGCCTGGTGGATATCTGCAGGAGGCAACCAATGATCCTGCGGCTAAGTGAGTACAAGACCCCAGTGCTGCAGAGTGTGACAGTGAGGTGTTTTGATATTCTGAAAGTTGTACAGGTCACAGTCAGCCTAGAGATTCAGTGAGACATTTCTTTTGTAAGTGCAGTGCAGCCACAAATTTGTGCATAGCAGCCAGAAGTCAAATAGCCCAAAAGTTGTACAGTTTTGGGGTATCCCTTGCTCCCCATTCCTATCCAAGTTCATTGATCTCCACAAATAAAACACAAAAAAAAGACTAGACTAATCTTTAAACCACAGGAAGCATACCAAAAATGCTGTGTGCCTGAATGTATGTGCTCTGAGGGTGGAAACAGGACCAAATTAATCAGCGACTCTTGTTGGGGTGCACTATAGTTGTATAGATTATTTTACTTTTTCTACATTTCTAATGTTGGATGTACCTTGCCACTGTGTGAAAATGTTTCTACTTTGTATTTTTGGAGCAGCCCAGATCCATCTGATTAGAAGCACTATCTACCTGCATTTGAAGAAACCTGAAGTCTAGCTCCTCCATCTCATTTTGTTTTACAGCAAGCCATTGTAGGTAGAGAATGTACTTCTGGGGGTCTCATTTAAATAGGCATATTTAACCTATTGTACATTTAATTCACACCTTAGGAAGTACTGTTCCACCCCTCCGCCATATACAAGCCACAGACTTTGTATATATATGTATATATATGTATATATGTATATATATATATATATATATATATATATATATATATATATATATATATATATATATATATATATATATATATATATATATATATATATATATATATATATGTATATGTATATGTATATATATATGTATATGTATATGTATATGTATATGTATATGTATATGTATATATGTATATATATATATATATACCGTATTTATTGGCATATAACACGCACAGGGGTATAACACGCACATTCATTTTAAGAGGGAAGTTTTAGGAAAAAACTTAAATTTTAAATAAGGAACTTTGAAGCAAAATAAAGGTCAGTGCCCATCTGCAGCCTCACCATTGCCATCAATGCAGCCTGATTAATGCCCATCTGCAGCCTCACAAGTGCCATCAATGCAGCCTTATTAGTCCACATCAATGCAGCCTCACCATTGCCATTAATGCAGCAGCCTCACCATTGCCATCAATGCAGCAGCCTCGCCATTGCCATAAATGCAGCATCCTCGCCATTGCCTCTATTGCCTTCCTATTACAGAGGCCGTCAAGTAAACAGGAGATTCACACTGTATGTAATCTGCCCACCCCCCTTGCCTCCGAGGCAGCTGAAATTGAAGTATTGGCATATAACACGCACACGCTATTTGCACCCAATTTTCATGGTGAAAAAGTGAGTGTTATACGCCAATAAATACAGTATATATATATATATATATATATATATATATATATATATATATATATATATATACTGAGCAAAACATGAGCTGAACTCAAAGATCTACAACTTTTTCTATGTACACAGAAGGCCTATTTCTCTCAAATATTGTTCACCTATCTGTCTAAATCTGTCTTAGTGAACACTTATCCTTTGCCGAGATAATCCATCCACCTCACAGGTGTGGCATATCAAGATGCTGATTAGACATCATGAATATTGCATAGGTGTGCCTTAGGCTGGTCACAATAAAAGGCCACTCTAAAATGTGCAGTTTTACTGTATTCTGGGGGTTTAAAATGTTTCTCAATGTATATAAATATATAGATATATCTATATATAAATATATATATACATACAGTATCTCACAAAAGTGAGTACACCCCTCACATTTTTGTAAATATTATTTTCATGTGACAACACTGAAGAAATGACAATTTCACTTAGGTGTGTACTCACCTTTGTTGTCAGTGGTTTAGACAGCAAATGTACACTGTTATACAAGCTGTACACTCACTACTTTACACTGTAACCCCCTCTTTTGGGCTGTAAATCTCCCTTGATGGTGTGTACCCTCGGTCATAGCTCCCAACTGTCCCTGAATTCGAGAGAGTGTCCCTGATTTGGAGCAATGTCCCTCTGTCCCTCATTCCTCATTTGTCCCTCATTTTGGTCTGATCCGTATAGATGTATAAAAAAATGCACTTTTTATCTATCAAAAATTGTTTCCTAGTGCTAAACCTTTCACCTGATTTCTAAATTGCTGCATTTGTAAATTCCAAAAGCCAATGCAAAGGAAAAGCACTTGTGTGTTTAACCAATCTTGTTTTTTTGTACAATTCTCCTTTAAGGGGGCATGGCAAGGGGTGTGTCCTATGCCTGCATACTTTTGCTGATAGGTGTCCCTTAGTTTCATCTCAAAAAGTTGGGAGGTATGCCCTCGGTGCTGGGGTGGGTCATATTGCAGTATAATATACTGTGGAAAATGCTGGAGCCATCACTTGGCAGTTACACATTACTGCGGCTGCCGCTTTCCAGTGGGGGTTATTTCCCTATTGTCGAGACAGTATAAATGACTGTAATGAAGCTGGCTGGTGGTTTGGTTTGGTGTTTTTTGTATTCCCCTACAGGCTTGCTGGCACTTGTAGTCCGCCGGTGATGGCGGTTTCACATGCTCTGGCGTAGGGACAGAGAACTGGAGTAAAGCAGGTGACATGTCTCAGTTGGCTGGCAGAGGGGAAGGGCTTCCCCTGGTTGATATGGAGCCATAAGGATGCTTGTGATCAGTGGAAACTGCCTCTGGGTTGCGCGGCCGGCTTCCTTCTACCTCTGCTGCCACTGCACTGTGTACAGCTTGGGTCTCTGCCATCCTCACTGTGAGTATATGCCCAGCCTAGTCCCTATGCCTGTGTCTCCTTGCATGGGGTGTCCCCAGCTAGTGCTATGCCAGGATCTATGCAAGAGCATGGGGTGGAGACTGTTAAGGAGGGCTCCTGTTTAGCAGTTTATTTTAGGATGCTCTAAAGCCTGGCCACCAGCCTCAAAGCACTGAAGATATTTTGGAAAGGAATTTATTTGTTTATTTATTTTTTACTTTTATTTTTATTTTATATTATTTAAAAAAAAAAAAGGAAAAAAAGAGTGCTGCATGCAAAAGAGACCAGGACAAAATAAATTTTCGTCAGTTGGTCGTTCCAAATAGACCTATCGTGTCATCCATGAGGAGTCAGCTTGGTTAAATCACATCACCTAGATATCTTCCAAGGGACTTGATTGGCTCACCACCCTAGCAGGTGGTCACCTGGGTCTGCCAGAGATTTGTTCCTGTGCCAGCTTAAGGTGGCTAATAGTGGGAGCTGTTTGGCTCCGTCTTGTGTGAGGAATTTATGTGTGGTGGCTGGAGAAGAGTGTTACAGCTGCCTTAAAGAGGCAGACAGAGGATCTCCCTCTTATTATGCTTAGCCACAATGGAGTGCTGTGACTGCATTTTAAGAATGGAGGGTGTGTCAACAATGCCTTAAAGAAGTAGACAGAGGCTCTCCCTCGCATTTTGTGTAGCCACTGTGAAGTGCTGGAAGGCTGCAGGGTCAGGATGGAGAATGTGTCAACTATGCCTTAAGGATGTAGACAGAGGGTCTCCCTCTCATTTTTGCTTAGCTGCAAGGAAGTACTGGAAGCCTGCATTTTCAGGATGGAGAGTGTGTCAACAGTGCTTGAAGAGGTAGTCAGAGGCTCTCCTGTCCACCTTTTATAGCCACAAGGTTGGCTGTGAACCCTGGGTGAAGTTACCACGCCAGGTGGTTGCAAATAGCACAGGCTGCATTACAATGTTGTTGCTACCTACTACAGGAAGCCTCCCACAGCAGGGAACAGCCGGCATATTAAGCGGGTACTTTTTGTGCAACCTGTGGCTTCACCTCTATTTAGACCTTTTCTTCTTTGGGCAGGTGAAGTTCACCATGAATGGAGGAGAACCAGAGGAGTCCAGCTCTAGGTGAGAAGCTTGTTTTAGGCTTTTTCTCTGTTGGATATGGAAGCTTGCTTCCCTTTCCGGGGGTCAGTATCTCGTGGAGATAGCCCAGGACTACAGCATCAGATGCTGTAGTGGTTTGCACCTTGTTTTTCTCAACGGTGGAAGCCTAGAGTACAGACTGCTGGATTTTTTGTCTTTTCTCCACTCAAGGTCTTCACTTGTCTTCTGTAGGTAGGTTTCTGGGTCAAGGTGTCCCAGTGCTGTGGGGAAACAGTTCACCACTCTAAGTCCATGGGGGCTCTTACAGGTTCTGCATCTTCAAGTTCTAGGGCTACAATAAAATGCAGGTTTCAATAGAAAGGGGGAGCCGAGAGCCCGAAATAGGGAGCCGGGACTGTTCTGTCATGGGGGCTGGATAACGACACCGCTACAGTATAGAGCCATGGACTTCGACACCATTGAACGGTGACGGTCGCCTCGGATGTGACTCCCTGTCAGGACATCTCCAGCCAGATAAAAAAGAAAGAAGGATGGCGCCCTCTAAGTGCAGCATGTATGTTAAAAATATTTATTACAATAGATAAAAACACTCACATTTGAGTTGCTAAAAACCAGCATGTAAAGTAGTTTCATCCGCGTGCTCTCGGGGGATGTGGGTGTCACGGGCCAGTGGAGGGGTTCCTGGGATGGGAGTCCTGTAACCTGGGTCCTGGTAGCTGTTCCGGTGGTGCCGAGGGTCCTCAGAGCCTCCGGGCGGCCAGGATATCGGTCATGGATCCTCCGTGGAGCGCCGTGTTGACCTGCGTCTTCACTTCCGGGAGCGGGGTGAGGCGGGCGGTGCTTCGCGTTCGGAGCATGCGTGCTCCTTCATCAGGCTATGCTGGTGGCCATATTCAGTGTGGGAATTTATACCATAGGCAATGGGAGGGGTGGAGAGGTAATTGAGAGGAGGGCGGGACTATGTATAATGATTGGGCATGTAGGTAACCATGGAGATGGGGTGTACACAATGTGGAAGGGGAGTGAAGGGAGACGGGGAGTGAGGAGGGGGGAAAAAAAAAAAAAAGGAGATATGCAAATGAGTGTGTTGTGGTAAGAACATATATGTGTGTATATGGAATGTGGGGTAAGGAGAAGGCGGTCTATAGGAAGAGGAATGTTGTATTGATCATAGTGGACGGGAACAAAATATATATACATATATATATATATATATATACATACACATACATACACACATATCTACATATATACATACACGTCAACATATATGGGAAGGGAATACAAAAATGCAGAAAATGGTATATAATTAAATATACCCTTCCCATATATGTTGACGTGTATGTATATATGTAGATATGTGTGTATGTATGTGTATGTATATGTATGTATATATATATATATATATATATGTATATATATTTTGTTCCCGTCCACTATGATCAATACAACATTCCTCTTCCTATAGACCGCCTTCTCCTTACCCCACATTCCATATACACACATATATGTTCTTACCACAACACACTCATTTGCATATCTCCTTTTTTTTTTTTTTCCCCCCCTCCTCACTCCCCGCCCCGCCCACTCCCCGTCTCCCTTCACTCCCCTTCCACATTGTGTACACCCCATCTCCATGGTTACCTACATGCCCAATCATTATACATAGTCCCGCCCTCCTCTCAATTACCTCTCCACCCCTCCCATTGCCTATGGTATAAATTCCCACACTGAATATGGCCACCAGCATAGCCTGATGAAGGAGCACGCATGCTCCGAACGCGAAGCACCGCCCGCCTCACCCCGCTCCCGGAAGTGAAGACGCAGGTCAGCACGGCGCTCCACGGAGGATCAATGACCGATATCCTGGCCGCCCGGAGGCTCTGAGGCCCCATGGCACCACCGGAACAGCTAACAGGACCCAGGTGGTTACAGGACTCCCATCCCAGGAACCCCTCCACTGGCCCGTGACACCCACATCCCCCGAGAGCACGCGGATGAAACTACTTTACATGCTGGTTTTTAGAAACTCAAATGTGAGTGTTTTTATCTATTGTAATAAATATTTTTAACATACATGCTGCACTTAGAGGGCGCCGTCCTTCTTTCTTTTTTATTTGTTCCAGAGCTTCTTCTAGCTTTTATAGACTGGCTGCCTTCCATTTATTCAGCATCATTTTATCCTTACATGGACTAATACCCGAACTTGTTGTGAAACATTAACTACCACCATCAAGTTCCCCCTCTCAGGAACCCCCAACCCACCCCCTTCCCCCCACCATTTTTAGTTATATGTACTCGGCTACCTCCATTGTGCGCCATATTAACCCCTTGATCGTTTTTTTTCGTCTCCAGCCAGATATCCTTGGGATCGTTGGATCCCTCAAGCCTGTATGACACTCCACCGTACGGTGACTGTGTCCACCCCTTCTGGTAAGGATATTCACTCCTATCATTTGCAGTCTTTATTTGGAATCTAGAAGATCCCTGTGTAAAGTGTCTCCTCATACAGAGTCTGTTCCAGCCTCCGCCACACGTGCGGTTGTGGCACCACTTATGCCCATGAACCCCCGGCTTTTGTGAACTAACATATGATCCATCATACACTAATGGACTTTTTTTCTTAATTTGTTTATGTGTTAAACATTCACTAATTACACATATTACCTATTTGACTTAAGTTATGTACTCAGCACTTTTTCACAGCTACATGTTTAAGATGTAAATGCACATTTTTAGCGCTGCATGTGTTTAATATTTATTCAATAGAAAGTATACAATACTTGCATTATCATCGCCTTATCCTGGGAAACCTTCCGGCTTTGTGGCCATCTATGAGAGCTAATGTTCTCATCCCTGCAGCAGTGCCTGTGTTTTGCCATAGCTCCCATACTCCACCAATCTGTCCCTCTTCCTCTCGCCAGTACCGTGGGTGCTAGGAGTCTACCCTTATGGTCTCATTGAATCATGCTCATGGGTAGGGATGAGCCGAACACCCCCAAGTTTGGTTCGCACCAAAACCTGCAAACGGACCGAAAATCCGCGCAAACTTTAAAACCCCATTAAAGTCTATGGGACTTGAGCATTCGAAATCAAAAGGCTAATATGCATGGTATTGTCCTAAAAAGGGTTTGGGGACCCGGGTCCTGCCCCAGGGGACATGTATCAATGCAAAAAAAAGTTTTAAAAATGGCCATTTTTTCAGGAGCAGTGATTTTAATGATGCTTAAAGTGAATAAAAGTGAAATATTCCTTTAAATATCTTACCTGAGGGGTGTCTATCTATAGTATGCCTGTAAAGTGGCGCATGTTTCCCATGCTTAGAACAGTCCCTGCACAAAATGACATTTTTAAAGGAATAAAAGTCATTTAAAACTGCTTGCGGCATTAATGTAATGTCGGGTCCCGGCAAAATGGACGAAAATCAGTGAGACAAACGGCATGGGAACCCGCCCCAGTCCATTATCAGGCCCTTTGGGTCTTGTATGGATATTAAGGGGAACCCCGCACCCAAATTAAAAAAAGGAAAGGCGTGGGGCCCCCAGGCCCTATATACTCTGAACAGCAGTATACAGCAAACAAGACAGGGACTGTAGGTTTGTTGTTAAGTAGAATCTGTTTGCAATTTTGAAATGGTACATTTTTAAAGTGTAGCTCCAGCCAAAAAAATCTATTTTTAAGCTTTTTGGAAAACATAGGGAAGGGTTATCACCCCTGTAACATTTGTTTTGCTGTCTGTGCACCTCTTTAGAAGATTTCACCTCACTTTCTGTCCCAATGACAAGTGATTTTTGAAAATTTGGGGCTTTTAGTGAAACAAGGATGAGTGATAAAGCATCAGTAGAGAGGAAACCCGTTTTTCCCACATTAACTCTTACAGGAGAGAATTTCCCTTCCTAGAGGTAGATTTAATCTCACTTCCTGTTGTCTCCTTCCGTTTGCAAGTAAGAGTCGTTTGTAAGTTGGATGTTTGAAAGTAGGGCCTACCCTATATACTCTGCAGAAATTGGATCCTTAGGTGTTGGTGTTGCCACAATACTGTAAGCCCTCACAGTTACTCTTGGTGGCCGCAGGAACGGGCCCTGCTGTGAAATATTAGATCAAGAATTGTAATTACATGCCATTGTTGAACAGGGGCAGAAAAATTGGGCCTTTGGTGGTGGTGGTGCTGGTGCCACAACACTGTAAGTCGTCACAGATACTCTAGTTGAGCGCAGCAACAAACCCTTCTGCAAAATATTGCATCAAAAATTGTAGTTACACACCCCTGTTAAACAGGGGCTGAAAAATTGAACCTTAGCCACTGGTGCTGGTGCCACAACACTGCAACCCCTCACAAATACTCTAGTTGGAGTGCAGGAACCAGCCCTGCTGCAAAGTATTGCATCAACAATTGTAATTACACGCCCCTGTTAAAGAGGGGCTGAAAAATTGGGCCTTAGTCACTGGTGCTGGTGCCACAACACCATAGCCACTAGTGGCGGCGCCCAGATCCAAAAATGTCCTTACAAGCTATCAGCAAGATCATTGAGGAGGAAGAGGATAATCACTCAGCATTTTATGAAGGTCAGTCGATCAAATGAGTCGGTGGACAGGCGCACCCTGTGATCGGTTACAAAGCCCCCAGCAGCACTGAATGTGTGTTCCGAAAGAACGCTGGATGCAGGACAGGCCAGTAGCTCAATGCCATACTGTGCAAGCTCTGGCCAGTGATCCATCCTCAAGACCCAGTAATCCAGAGGATTTTTGGTGGGAAAGGTGTCCAAGTCAGATCTTGCCCCTAGGTATTCCTGCACCATATAAAACAGACGCTGGCGATGGTTGCTGGACTTGATCAAACCTTGGAATTATCAAAAGACTATAGACCTTAATGGGACTTTAGAAGGCACAACTGTAGTGAACTACACAGCATATATAAAAAATATCGAATTTTATTAGTAGTATACAAAAAACAAAAAGAATGAGCGAGACATCGTTAAAACCACATCAAATCTAGACATACAACACGTGGTATAACACCATATTGAGGATCCTATCCTGCAGTTCTATATATATCCCTAAATAGTATGTAATTCAAACACAATCCAAATAAAGGAAAGGAAGAAAAGATATGTAAACTTCCCCTAAAAAAGTTGGAATTGGGGGAGCACTGCAGGTCTGATATTCCCAGGATGGTGTATTCTCCAATTGCTCTACATGTTTCACGTTGACAAGGAACGCTTCTTCAGGAGCTAGAGATTCTATTAAAATTGCACACAATTAAAGAAAAAGAAAAGGAAAAACATATATCAAAATTGCGATATTTTAAAAGCTATTCTCCATAAATATTGAATATGTAGGTAGTAATTTGGTAAGAAGCAGACGCCCCCAAATGGTGATGCACAGCGCAACTCCCCATAGAAGATGGAGGTCCCAGATGGGAGAACAGCACTGGGTAGTGGTCTAGGATAGCCAGTACAGAGGGAAACCCCCACAGCCCAGAGATAGACATAAAAATTAGTTAGGTATGTAGATAGATAATAGGATTTCAAATGTGAAAATCATCTCATTAAAACACTCAGCTGGGATGAAGAGATGAGGGGGGAGTGGGGGGGAATGGGGGGGGGGAGGGAAAGGAGGGAAGGGGAAGGGGACGGGAAAAGCAGAGAGGGGAAGGAGGGAGAAAGAGAGAAAAAGTAATAAAAGGGTAAACGTGGAAAGAGAAAGTCCAGGGGGAAAAAGGGAAGGGAAAGGAAAGAATGAGGGAAGGAGAGAGAGGGGAAGGAACAGAAAAGACAGGGGAGAAAGAGGGGAAGGGGTGAGGGGGAGGGGGGGGAGGGGAAGGAGGAAGGTGAGATGGGGAAAAGGCAGGAAAAGAGTGGGTTAAGGAAAGGAAGGGGGGAAGAAGGGGGAGGGGAGTGAGGGGGACAGGGAAAAGGTGGGGAAGGAAAGGGACAGGGAGAGGGGTGGACTGCATTATCAAAACATATAAATCACAGTATAGCTTACCAAGTAAGTGTATAAAAAGAAGGATTAATCACATAGATGGATTTAGTGACTTATTGACTAAATCCATCTATGTGATTAATCCTTCTTTTTATACACTTACTTGGTAAGCTATACTGTGATTTATATGTTTTTGATAATGCAGTCCACCCCTCTCCCTGTCCCTTTCCTTCCCCACCTTTTCCCTGTCCCCCTCACTCCCCTCCCCCTTCTTCCCCCCTTCCTTTCCTTAACCCACTCTTTTCCTGCCTTTTCCCCATCTCACCTTCCTCCTTCCCCTCTTTCTCCCCTGTCTTTTCTGTTCCTTCCCCTCTCTCTCCTTCCCTCATTCTTTCCTTTCCCTTCCCTTTTTCCCCCTGGACTTTCTCTTTCCACGTTTACCCTTTTATTACTTTTTCTCTCTTTCTCCCTCCTTCCCCTCTCTGCTTTTCCCGTCCCCTTCCCCTTCCCTCCTTTCCCTCCCCCCCCCCATTCCCCCCCACTCCCCCCCTCATCTCTTCATCCCAGCTGAGTGTTTTAATGAGATGATTTTCACATTTGAAATCCTATTATCTATCTACATACCTAACTAATTTTTATGTCTATCTCTGGGCTGTGGGGGTTTCCCTCTGTACTGGCTATCCTAGACCTCTACCCAGTGCTGTTCTCCCATCTGGGACCTCCATCTTCTATGGGGAGTTGCGCTGTGCATCACCATTTGGGGGCGTCTGCTTCTTACCAAATTATTACCTACATATTCAATAATTATGGAGAATAGCTTTTAAAATATCGCAATTTTGATATATGTTTTTCCTTTTCTTTTTCTTTAATTGTGTGCAATTTTAATAGAATCTCTAGCTCCTGAAGAAGCGTTTCTTGTCAACGTGAAACATGTAGAGCAATTGGAGAATACACCATCCTGGGAATACCAGACCTGCAGTGCTCCCCCAATTCCAACTTTTTTAGGGGAAGTTTACATATCTTTTCTTCCTTTCCTTTATTTGGATTGTGTTTGAATTACATACTATTTAGGGATATATATAGAACTGCAGGATAGGATCCTCAATATGGTGTTATACCACGTGTTGTATATCTAGATTTGATGTGGTTTTAACGATGTCTCGCTCATTCTTTTTGTTTTTTTGTATACTACTAATAAAATTCGATATTTTTTATATATGCTGTGTAGTTCACTACAGTTGTGCCTTCTAAAGTCCCATTAAGGTCTATAGTCTTTTGATAATTCTAATTCAGTATCCGGGACGTTGGCACAAGTAAATTTTAAGTACCTACAGAGTCACCCTGTATATTAGGTACTCAAACACTAGGACCTTCCCTTTTGTTTGATCAAACCTTGGGTCTGCAAACTAAAAAATTGTCTGAACGCATTGGTCAGATGGCCACCTTCTCCACCACTCCTTCTTTGACTGACCGAAGCCTCAGAAACACGTTGTCCAGGAACAGGAGTTTGTAACCTCCCAGTCTCTGGGAACGCATTGCACAGACCTTTCTGCGAGGCCTCCCGAAGATGTTTCATCCTCTGCTCCCTCTGTTACCATAAGATAAGGTCCGCAACCTTACCCTTGTAACGTGGATCAAGGAGGGTTGCCAGCCAGTATTGATCCCTCTCCTTGATACCATGAATACAAGGATCCTTCCGCAGGCTTTGCAGGATCAGGGAGGCCATGCAGCGTAGGTATGCTGAGGCATTCGGTCCAGAGTCCTCTGGGTCACTAAGGACAACATGATCCGCAGCCACCTCCTCCCAGCCACGTACAAGTCTATGGGTTTCTTGGAACTGTAAATGATCCCT
The DNA here is from genome assembly GCA_037952925.1 of Lithobates clamitans. Lineage (NCBI taxonomy): Eukaryota > Metazoa > Chordata > Amphibia > Anura > Ranidae > Lithobates > Lithobates clamitans. Next base: position 612,153 of record JBBGZY010001931.1, read on the forward strand.
TGAAGACTGCTGCTGATGCTGAGTGCCAGGCTCCACCTCCATGCTGACACAATCCTCCTCCTCCTTGTCCTCTACCTGTGTGATCGGCGGTCTGGATAAAGGGGGCCTTGAGAGGTAAGGAAGTCCTCCTCTTCTTCCCTCTGTTCTCCCTCAAGTGCCCTGTCCATTATTCCACACAGCATGTGCTCCAACAGGTGGACAAGAGGTACAGTGTCAGTGATGCGTGCACTGTCACTGCTCACCATCCTCGTGGCCTCCTCAAATGGTGACAGGACAGTGCATGTATCCCTGATCACAGCCCACTGGCGTGGGGAAAAAAACAAGGTCCCCTAACCCTGTCCTGGTGCCATATTCGCATAGGTACTCATTGATGGCCCTCTGCTGCGTGTGCAGCTGCTGCAGCATGGCCAACGTTAAGTTCCACCTGGTGGGCATGTCACAAATTAGGCGGTTCTTGGGCAGGTTAAATTCCTTTTGGAGGTCAGCCAGCCAAGCACTGGCATTATATGACCTGCAGAAATGCACACAGACTTTCCTGGCCTGCCTCAGGACATCCTGTAAGACCGGGTACCTGCCCAAGAACCACTGTACCACCAAGTTAAGGATGTGAGCCAATTGCCAAACAGGGCACATGGGTCAGTTGTCCCTGTCGGTGGGCGGAGAGGAGGTTGGTGCCATTGTCACAAACCACCATACCTGCCTTAAGGTGTCAACCACCTCTGAACCTGCCCCTGCAGAGCTGACAGAATCTGCCCCATTGTGGCTCCTGTCCCCCAAGCACACCAGCTCAAGCACCACATGGCATCTTTTTGCCTGCGTGCTTGCAAAGCCCCTTGAACGCCTACAGAGCACCACTGGTTCCCAGGACAAATCAGCACAGGAAGAGGCCATGGAGGAAGAAGAAGAGGAGGGGATGGAGGAGAGAGCTGTGGCAGAATCACCACTAGTAGAATTTTGGAGGCGTGATGGTGGAACAACCTCCAACACTACTGCACCCTGTCCTGCATCCTTCCCAGCTGCCAGAAGAGTCACCCAGTGCACGTTGAAAGATAGGTAAAGTCGCTGTCCATGCCTGCTGGACCATGAGTCAGCGGAAATATGCACCTTACCGCTGACCGCTCTGTCCAGCGAGGCCAAGACATTGCCTTCCACATACCGGTAGAGAGCCGGAATCACCTTCCGTGAGAAAAAGTGGTGATTGGGAACCTGCCACTGAGGAACCGCACATTCCACAAACTCATGGAAAGGGGCAGAGTCTACCAACTGAAAAGGCAGTAGTTAATGTGCTAGCAATTTAGCCAAGCTAGCATTCAACCGGTGGGCATGTGGATGGCTGGGAGCGAACTTCTTTCGGTGGTGTAGCAGCTGGGGCAGGGAAATTTGCCTGGTACAATCTGACGCCGGTGTACCGATAGCAGATTGCCCCCAAGTACTTGGCTGTGACACACCTAATTCTACACCTTCATTCCTCTCAGTGCAGGTCTCAGAGAGGACTGAAGGTATAGTGGGGTTGGAGATCCCAGCTGATGAGGAGCAAGGAGAGGTCCTTTTTTGTTCTTTGGTGTGGGTCTTTTAGGTACGCTTTCCAATGAACTGCATGGCACTAACTGTAAATACTGTAGCTGCCTGCCTGTGGTATTAATAGGATCAGAAGAACATCACAAATTTTATTCAGGTAGCTTTAGGTGCACACTGTGCAGAGGATACAGTACACTAACTGTAAATACTGTAGCTGCCTGCCTGTGGTATTAATAGAATCAGAAGAACACCACCAATTGTCTTCAGGTAGGTTTAGGTGCACACTGTGCAGAGGACACAGTACACTAACTTGTAAATACTGCAGCTGCCTGCGGTACTAATAGGATCAAAAGAACACCACCAATTTTCTTCAGGTAGCTTTAGGTGCACACTGTGCAGAGGACGCAGTACACTAACTTGTAAATACTGCAGCTGCCTGCGGTACTAATAGGACCAGAAGAACACCACCAATTTTCTTCAGGTAGCTTTAGGTGCAGAGGACGCAGTACACTAACTTGTAAATACTGCAGCTGCCTGCAGTACTAATAGGATCAGAAGAACACCACCAATTTTCTTCAGGTAGCTTTAGGTGCACACTGTGCAGAGGACGCACTGCACTAACTTGTAAATACTGCAGCTGCCTGTGGTACTAATAGGATCAGAAGAACATCACCAATTTTCTTCAGGTAGCTTTAGGTGCACACTGTGCAGAGGACGCACTACACTAACTGGAAATACCGTAGCTAATAGGACTAATAGGATCAGAAGAACACCAGCAATTTTCTTCAGGTAGCTGTAAATACTGTAAAAACACCTGCCTGCCTTTCAGTAGGAAGAGAATAACAGGAACGGATCTCACTAAACTGAATACAGTGTATATATATAGTGTATCTATATATATATCAAGATAACCAAAACATATCAACACAACATATCATTATTACCATATATTACCATATGGAATGGAAAAAAAAAAAAAAAAATCCGGGTACATCCGGATTCTAGGGGAGGTGACTGGAACAAGACACTTTTACAGTTAGAATCCCGCTGGATTTATTATCTAAAAGCTACCCAACCCCCAGGCCTGAACGAAACTATCTGGTTCAAGCCCTTCCTCGAAGGTTTCTCATCAGGTGGCAGAGAGCAATGAATAGGATAACCATACATACAATATCTATATTTGGACTATAGACCTAGCTCCGGAATATGTTAATATTTCATCCCTTTAGATCCCCCACCCGTATGGGACTACTGTATGCCCCTCCATACATCAACCCACATACTACTACTTTTTTTTTTTTTCCATTCCATATGGTAATATATGGTAATAATGATATGTTGTGTTGATATGTTTTGGTTATCTTGATTAAACTATTGTTATATGTATGCGTACCTATGTCAAGACACTCTGGGTCCCAACAATCTGGACTGTGTATGTATAATCACTTTGTATTCCTAGATCCCACTTATACAATGTCCATCAGAGTTATACATCTTATATATATATGTTTGTGAATCTAAATCATTGTTCTACAATTATGTCCCTCCATTAGGAACCATCCTAACCTGTATACACTGCCCATTAGTGCCTCTTCCTATATATAAGTGACCAATTTACAATATATACATGTTGTAGATTATACAATATTAGTGCCTCTTTATTTGTTATTTGCATTTTTCTCACTCTGTGATCTGTCATCCGCCCGGCACACAAAGCCGCCTGAGCGGTCCCAGCTCATGGCGGCGCTGTGTGAGGTACAGTGTTGCTGACACTGTCCTCCATCTTGCGACCCCGGCGGACAGGCGCAGTCCGCCGGGGAAGCCAGACGTGCCGGCGGGTGTAGTAGGCGTGGCCACGCCTCACCGCATCTGCGAGCGCATGCGCTGTGGGGATCTGGCGGCACTCGCTCCACCCGGGGGGCCAGTTCCAGCGCGTCCGTCCCTCCCCTACCATTTCAATCAGCTGTTGGATATGTCATCAGCAGCTGATTGGTGGGGAGGGTTTAATATACCCTGGCAAGGCTCACACCGAGCGTCATCTGCTGCAGGCAGGACGCTGTCGGTGTGAGCTATTGATCCATACTGTGAGTACCTTGACACTATACTGAATCTCTGCACAATTTTCACTGCAAGCTAATAAATTCACACTACATCTATTCCTCTCATGTCTCTGCCTTTTTTCCCCAAACCCCCCCTTCCCTTTCCTTTCCTTCCCTTCTTCTTTTGTTCTCCCCTACCTTTCCCCCCCCCTCCTTTTTTTCCCCCCTCCCCCCTTTCCCCCCCCTTTTTTTCCTTCCCCTTTTTCTCCCCCCCTTTCCCCCCCCCTTTTTTCCCCTCCCTTCCCCCCCCTTTTTTTCTCCCCGTCCCCCCCCCTTTCCCCCCCCCCTCTCTCTCATACTTAAATGAGCACCTGATCTAATTAAATATTCTTGTTCTTGCACATACAAAACCCCTAAATACATCTATACATATAGCTTTGACAAATGACAGAAGTACTTGACTGAGACCTTTCTATGTCCCTTTTCCTCCATGTGGATTTTTTAGTTATCCAAGACCCATCTGGTTTACACTTATTGTCAGTTGGTACCCTCCCTTTTTTCGAACTCTGTAAAGTGGACCTATCAGGTAGGACACATCTAAAAATTCTTTACTCATTACTGAATACACTTACAATTTTGGTCGTTACACATTCATCTATATATTTTCGTAATCTACAGGACCCGCATTTGGCCTCAGTGTGATTCCAGATCCAAAATAGTTGTATGCCCTTGATTGATGGGCCCCTCTTCCTATCATAAGGAAGTAAAATCACTCTATATATCCATACTTAGCTACTTCTATCCTGATAAAGACTATATGAATACTTTGGGCACACCAAACAAAGTTGTACACATCACGATTGGAAGACACGCTTGATGGGCAGTATGTGTCAATACCGTTGTTTTTAAATCTTTCTGGAATGCGTAGCCAATATTTATATATCAATGTAAGTGTAAACAAATTGAATACAATATATTGCATTTAGATGTTTTTGGCTTGATCGATATACACATATATTTATTATTTCTATATTGTATATACTATTTCCTATACAGAAACCTTTGTTAAAGCTTACAACCACCCCTGAAGAAGGAGGCTAAAATATCTCCGAAACGCGTCGGGTGCAAACGCATTGGTATCATTAGTTATAAATATATGTAACCGCATTCCCTCTTTTACTTATGTTACTTGTTTATGTTGTAATGAATAAATTGTTGTTTACTTAAAATACTTCTCTACACATCTGTTTACTTGTGCCTTCAAAGTCCACTAGGGGAATTATTTTTGTTTAATAGCTATCATCAGGATGTCACTGAGGTAATGAATGCCTTGAAGACCTTACATTCTGAGAGTTGCCATAAAGATTGATTGTACCTTCACAAAGGTTCTGGGGCGGGGCGCCAGAGCATACTATCAACTAGGAAAAGTACACCGTCTGCTAGAAATCTGAGAAGTGCTGGAGTACACAGACTATAGGAATATGTAGATTTACATCTGCTAAATCCACCAAAGGCATCCAGTTTCCCTTTCTCACTATCAAAATAATGATTTCCCAAGATTCTGTCATGAAGAAAGAAACTTTCATAAAAAAAGTCCACATGCTTTAGCACCAAGACTGTTCCAAAGCCCCCTGATACGTGCAACACAAAGTGAGGGAGTAAATACCCATGCTCCACTCCCACATCTGTATCGGAAGAATTCCCTGAGCCACTAATAAGTCATTTAAACTGCTTGCCACCAGCCAAACTTCTCTTCCTATTTTCTTCTAAAAGGGTGAAACCCAAGTTTCAGAGATGGACCCTTAAAACTCAGAAATAGGCCAGTTACTTGTCCCAAGACTGAATAAACCTGTCTACTGAAGAACAAGAGGCCTGTACATTGCTTGGTAAGCCAGGATACAAAAGAATAGAACCAGGTGGCTTCTGGCTCAGAAAGTAAATTCAGATCTAGAGAGAGAGCTATCAGTGAGAAAAAACCCTCTGTCCTGAGCTGTGTGCAGGAATATACAGATATTCAAAAGTTGAGTCAGACCCAGTGATGATCCTTAAAGGTTCTGTACCCATCCAATTACCGAAATATCTGGAGAAACATGTTAGGTCACTCACTAGAGCCTGCTATTTGTAACCTAACAAGAGGAAGCTTCAAGATCCCCCATGAGTAGGGATGAGCTTCGAGTTCGAATCAAACCCATGTTCGACTCAAACATCGCATGTTCGACCGTTCATCGAATTACGAATGATATTGGCCGTTCGCGCCAAATTTTAGTAGCGCGTCACGGCCCATAATTCACTGTGGCATCTCAGTGCATTGCTGGCTGATGATTGGCCAAGCATGCACTATGACCCGCATGCTTGGCCAATCACAGCGCCGTCTGTACAGAGAGCCGTAATTGGCCAAAGCCAGGGTGGCTTTGGCCAATTATGGCTCAGGGGGTTTAGTACACGCCACACACTATATAAGGCCGCCTGCACATCGGCCCTGTGTAGTGTGTTCCGGCATTGAGAGAGAGAGACAGTGTCATTTGATTTAGGCGAGTCAGTTAGCTGCCCTTACAGTGTACTGTGTATAGATAGATATATATATCTATATATATCTATATATATCTATATATATTTTCTTTCCCCCCCTTTCCCCCCCCCCTTTTCTTTCCCTCCCCTTCCCCCCCCCCCTCTCTCTCATACTTAAATGAGCACCTGATCTAATTAAATATTCTTGTTCTTGCACATACAAAACCCCTAAATACATCTATACATATAGCTTTGACAAATGACAGAAGTACTTGACTGAGACCTTTCTATGTCCCTTTTCCTCCATGTGGATTTTTTAGTTATCCAAGACCCATCTGGTTTACACTTATTGTCAGTTGGTACCCTCCCTTTTTTCGAACTCTGTACAGTGGACCTATCAGGTAGGGCACATCTAAAAATTCTTTACTCATTACTGAATACACTTACAATTTTGGTCGTTACACATTCATCTATATATTTTCGTAATCTACAGGACCCGCATTTGGCCTCAGTGTGATTCCAGATCCAAAATAGTTGTATGCCCTTGATTGATGGGCCCCTCTTCCTATCATAAGGAAGTAAAATCACTCTATATATCCATACTTAGCTACTTCTATCCTGATAAAGACTATATGAATACTTTGGGCACACCAAACAAAGTTGTACACATCACGATTGGAAGACGCGCTTGATGGGCAGTATGTGTCAATACCGTTGTTTTTAAATCTTTCTGGAATGCGTAGCCAATATTTATATATCAATGTAAGTGTAAACAAATTGAATACAATATATTGCATTTAGATGTTTTTGGCTTGATCGATATACACATATATTTATTATTTCTATATTGTATATACTATTTCCTATACAGAAGAAGGAGGCTAAAATATCTCCGAAACGCGTCGGGTGCAAACGCATTGGTATCATTAGTTATAAATATATGTAACCGCATTCCCTCTTTTACTTATGTTACTTGTTTATGTTGTAATGAATAAATTGTTTACTTAAAATACTTCTCTACACATCTGTTTACTTGTGCCTTCAAAGTCCACTAGGGGAATTATTTTTGTTTAATTTCTTGAATTTAGGATGTGGCACATTTGCAGACAATTAGCCGACCAAACCCCTATTCCTGATGATAGCTACGTCAGAGCGCTACTGCTAGATAAGGCTATACCCTGCTGGTCATTCAAGAATGTAGAGTAGCTTGTGAACTTCAGTCTACTTAAGTCCTGGAACACTGATCATTACCAATTAAGGGCATGCCTTTCCCTCTGGGCCCTGGGATCCTGAACATTTTGTGCAGGATGAAAGTGGTCATGGCCAGGCTCTGTCTATTTACAAGGGATGTGTGCTGTGCTTGGACGTTTTATCCTCCACCATGCCTATGCTAGCAAGGGTCAAGCAGTGAAGTAGATGACTTTCATTTGTCTACGGTAATGAGGTCGCCATTCTTCAGTTCTAGAAGTTGTTATTCCCAGTCCCATTAGCCCACTTATATGGGTTTATATTGTTGCTATCTAGCCAACATTATTCCACTCAAAACTAGTATTTACAGATATCAGTTCTCTGGGACCGGGGGTTCCGCGTGTCGGTCATTATATCAAGGATCGGAGATGGCAGGGCTCTACATCAAGCTCCAATCTGTTGAAACCAGAGGCAGTTCGATATGCTCTAATAGCAGTTTGGTCTCTTGTAGGAGGTCAGGCAGTGACTTTCAGATATCAGGAGCATGGTGCGTATTGTGTATTGTGCTGAATTTTTTTTTAGCCAGAGTGCAAATTTTAATCTTGGGTGGTGTTTTTTCTTCCAGGGACAGAAATTTGTACCAGAATGATTGACCAGGAAATTTATAGATCCCTATGAATTGACTCTCAACCTGGAATTTGTGATGTTGTTTTTCAAACTTCAGGTTGCGCTGCCCATAGGTCTGATAGGGTCAGCAGAGAATTCCCATCCTTTCCACTTTCCTTGGGACAAGGGAGATCAATTCTTTCTGGCCTTAGCAGCTTTCCTTTGATTGTCAGTGTCTCTTTTCATTTGTTCTTTCTCACCTATTTATTCAGCTATGGTATATCCCAATGTGTGATGATGTGAGGTTGGTCAGGAAAATGGAAAATTGTTATCAAATACTTACCATAATTTTCCTTTCCTGGCCCATCCTCACATCAGCACAGGACTCCCTCCCTAGTGGCCTGTCGCAGGCTAGGTTATCGAACACCTTAGTTGGGGGAGGGGCTGTCTTTTATTTAGCTAGGAATAAGTGGTCCTATGGGGCAATACAAAAAAAATACAATGATAAATAGCAGTGCAGGTCACAGTATGGGACAGAGAACACAATGCAAGTTTATCAAAAAGTCCTTTGAGCCAAAAAAGCTCTGCGTGAGAATATGCAGTCTGTGTAGCAGGGCAGCCCTGTAGGGGGAGTTGAAGCCACTCCAATATGTAAGAGAGAAAAAAACAGCAACAGGGGCCTATTAGTAAGACTGTTAACATTTAATAGAACGTTAGCATTAAAACACTCACATGTAAAGACATAGGGGAGTCCAGTATTAGCCATATGTGATCTCTGCAGTCTGGTTGAAAATTAGCTGTGTTCCTCGGTGATGTCGGCTTGCTGGTCCACAGTGCACTTCCGGGATTCGATTGTGATCTACAATGAGGCTTGCAGCGCGGCCAAACAATCACATGGAGGGCTGAGGTGCAGAGTTCAAGGTTTTGGCTGTACTGCCATAAAGCAACGCGTTTCAGAGCATGCGCGGTAAAGCGCGCTCCTTTCTCAAGCTGAAATTAATGGGCCATGTGTGGTCTATTTATGTGCCTGCTCGGCACTACCACCTAGTGGTTGAGTTCAATATTACAGTCTGTATAGCAGTAATATATTCATGACATGGGAAAAAAATTAGAGAAATATATAGTGTGCATACATTTGATACTTCACTACAGGCAGTCCCCGAGTTAAGAACACAATAGGGACTATAGGTTTGTTCATAAGTCGAAGTTGTTCGTAAGTCGCAACACTGCATTAGTAAGTGTAACTTCCGGTCAGAACACTGCGATCGTAAGTGTAACTGCCGCCTGTGCATGGATGTGGGATGTTCCGGGCGCTTGTTATGTTATTTGGGGCATTGTACGGCAGTGTGGGATGTGTTCAGATGTGCTTGAAAGGTATCCAGGACCCGCGTGGGGCACAAGTGGCCGGCATTTGAGGCCGTTCGTAAGTAGGAGTCGTTCGTAACTCGGGGACTGCCTGTATAGCTTGGGGAAAATTTTAAGTAGTACTAAGCAGTGGTGTATTTAGGTTTTGTGCTGCCCTAGGCCTGACTGAGCTTGCGCACCCCCTAATTTAAATATGCCCCACCCCTTCCTGTCAAGGCCACACCCCTTTCTTTTAAAGATCCGCCCTGTCATCTTCATTGGAGGAGGACAGAGGGACGCCGCGGGAAGAGGACAGAAAGCATGCGGCATCTTTTCATTTGGGGGGTAAGGGGATACGTGCTGGGTGCTTTGGGAGGGGAGGATAAGACCCCCCTCACTAGCACATATCCTCTCCCCTCCCAAAGCACCCAGCACATATCCCCTTACCCCCCTTCCCCTCATCCATGTGTGCATCTGTTATCTGCCCCCCTTCCCGGTTACTGTGTCCCCCTCCACTGTAAACTATACACAGACCTCAGACCGGCAGCGCGGCTCTTGCACTGAAGTCGTGTCCCTCCTCTGTGGCTCCTTCTCCTCCTGGCTGTGTACACTAGAACACTGGAGCCGAGAAGGAGGAGGAGCCGAGGAGTGTATGTGGCTGACAGTGGGGAGAGAGGTGGCGGCTGCTACGGAAAGCCAATCGCCGCTTGTGGGACCCCAGGTGGCAGATTTCCTGGGTGCCCACGCTAGCACACTCTGGCTGCCAGTTACCGAAGCTCAGTGCCGGAACTTGTTGTGGGCTCCGGGACAGTGGCGTCACTAGGTTTGGTGGCACCTGGAGCTGTAAAAATTGTGTCCCCCCCCCTTAATTTTTGGACTGGAGGCCCAGCGTTGGAGCTCATTGTGGCGGTCAACAAGGCCTAGAGGATATCAGGTTAGGCACTTCCTAATGGCTCAGTCCCTGGGAACAGTAATGGATAATGGCCAACAGGCTCTCTTACCAGACCCAATGAAACCGCAACAGTGATCCCTCCAGCTGGACGTTCGCTCACTCTGGGTTGCCCAGGCGGACTCTGGTCAGTAGTGTAGCATGTCTGTACCTTGGCAGTGGCTTTATCTTTCTCCCCCTCTGGTGGTGCGGGTACAGCGTGGCTCTCTCTTTGGTGGTGCGGGAACAGTGTGGCTCCCTCTCTGGTGGTGCAGGTACAGCGTGGCTCTCTGGTGGTGTGGGTACAGCGTGGCTCTCTGGTGGTGCGGGTACAGCGTGGCTCTCTGGTGGTGCGGGTACAGCGTGGCTCTCTCTGGTGGTGCGGTTACAGCGTGGCTCTCTCTGGTGGTGCGGGTACAGCGTGGCTCTCTGGTGGTGTGGGTACCTCGTGGCTCTGGTGGTGCGGGTACAGCGTGGCTCTCTGGTGGTGTGGGTACAGCGTGGCCCTCTGGTGGTGCGGGTACAGCGTGGCTCTCTGGTGGTGCGGGTACAGCGTAGCTCTCTGGTGGTGTGGGTACAGCGTGTCTCTGGTGGTGCGGGTACAGCGTGACTCTGGTGGTGCGGGTACAGCGTGGCTCTGGTGGTGCGGGTACAGCGTGGCTCTCTGGTGGTGCGGGTACAGCGTGGCTCTCTGGTGGTGCGGGTACAGCGTTGCTTTCTGGTGGTGCGGGTACAGCGTGGCTCTAGTGGTGTGCGTATAGCGTGGCTCTGGTGGTGCGGGTACAGCGTGTCTCTGGTGGTGCGGGTACAGCGTGGCTCTCTGGTGGTGCGGGTACAGCGTGGCTCCCTCTTTTTCTCCTCTAACACCCCCCCCTCAGCAGAGTGCATGCATGCTGGGGGCTGTAGCATGTCTGTTGATACACAGGGCTGCCATTCTTCAGGGACTATTTTCCCATGATGCCCCCCAGAGTCTTCTGATTGGCCCTCTGCTGTGGCCAATCATGGGGAGGAAAACAGCGGTCAGGAAGCTGGGCGGCGGCATGGTGAAACCAATTAGAGCCGCTCTCTCTCTCTTCTCCCTTCAGCTGACAGAAAGGGGAGGGGGGGCGAGCGGGGGAGATACACAGACAGCCCGCATCTCTCCTCTCCCTGTCACAGCGCTGCTGATCCATTTGCCAGAGAACTCCCCCGCTCGCCCCCCTCCCCTTTCTGTCAGCTGAAGGGAGAAGAGAGAAGAAAGAGAGAGAGCGGCTCTAATTGGTTTCGCTGTGCCGCCGCCCAGCTTCCTGATCGCTGTTTTCCTCCCCATGATTGGCCACAGCAGAGGGCCAATCAGAGACAGATTTACAGCTTTACGGAGGGGCGGCTTGACAGTTCTTACTTTAACTACTTTCTAGCCCCCTCCGCACCCGCACTGCTAAGCTGTACTCCCCAGATGGTGGCCCTGCTGTGCGGGAAGAGGGCGCCGCTGCCATTTTCGGGGGGGGCGGCTTTTTGCCGCCCCCCGCACAGTGCCACCCTAGGCCTGGGCCTTGTTGGCCTAGGCCAAGACACAGCACTGGTACTAAGTATTACCAAAATGGCGGACTTTAACGGCTAAGAAACAATAAAGAGAAAATCTAGTGAAAAACAATCAATTGTATTTAGATTTTTTTTTTTATAATTAATTTATTTTTCTTTTTATATAAACAGGAGAAAAATGAACAATTCTTCTGTATATTACATTCAATTTCTGCACATACAGCCAGACAAGAAATTAAAAAAAAAAACATGATAATAACTTGTTACATTCCATTCCATCTACTCCTGTCTGTTTCTTATATATTATCCAGTAAAGATGGATAAAATAATGAACCCAAATAAACATAAAGAAGTCAAAGAAGACAAAGAAATAAGAAGAGTAATCTTCCTCTCTCATTTCCTCCCTCCATGTTGCCGCGTCAGGAGGGGCGTTTCCCCCAGACCCGGCCATAATACTCCAACTACCTCTCAGTATTCTGACTGCAGTTTCTATTAATAGTCCATTTTCCCCTCCTTTCCTTACCCCCCTCCCAAAACAAAAAACAAAAAACAAAACAAAAAATAAAAGCATTTAACTCTCTGGTTTCTCCCCTAACCTCCCCCCCACCCCCCCCCTTTAATTTGTATCAATTAGTTTTTTCCCTTCCTCTGAAGAAATAAAACAGTTCCATGGCGACCACGTTTTTAAATAAATTTCCCTTTTTTTCTAGTTGTCCAGACTAGATCTTCCATCCTGTTTACTTCCTCTACTTTCCTAAGCCACATATTCACTGTAGGGGGTTGTGCCTGTTTCCACTTAAGCGGGATACATGCTTTAGCTGCATTCACCAAATGACACAAAATAGAGTTCCTATATATTTTCCCCGGAATCTCTGACAGATGCAAAAGGAAAAAAGCTGGGTCTTCCTGTATTTCCACAAATTTTTGAATTATCTCCCGGACCTCCCTCCAAAATGTCCTCACTCTGGGACAAGACCAAAAAACATGCCTTGTTCTACCTGGCATCGCCAGCATCTATCTGATGCATTCGGGAAACATTTTTTAAGTTTATCTGGGGTTCTGTACCATTGTGAAATGATTTTATAATTACTTTCCTGTATTTTGGTACATATTGCTGTCTTAAATATTGAATGTATCATAAAAGTTTTTTGTTCCTCCGAAAAGCTCCTCCCCAAATCTGTTTCCCATTTCCGGAGGAAAGGTAACTGATAGTTCCCCGATGGTTTAATCAACAATGCATACATTCTGGAGACAGCATGCTTTATTGGTTCAGTCTCCATACAATATTTCTCGAGTTCCGATCCAGAGGACTTGGTGGTACCCTAGTACATAGATAATGTCGCAGTTGTATTGCTGACCAAAAATCTAATTGGAAAAGGCCATTTCTGTCTACCAATTCCTGCACTGTTGGCCATCTACCAGATCTCAAAAAATGCGATGCCTGATAGAGTCCCCGTTTAATCAGGATGTCAAAAGGTCCTTTTTGTGTTCCTAATATGAATTGTGGGTTCCCCAATATAGGTACTAAGGGTGATTCCTGTGTTGATAACTTACCCTTAAATAAAAGGTTATAACAAACATGGAGGGTAGGTCCTATTGTTGGGTGTGTCTTAGTTTTAGATGCCATGTCCTTGAAACACCAAGGGGCCATATACAGTAACTCCCCACTCTGCGCTTGCTCCAATCTTGGCCAGATTTTAAGTTCTCCGTGTTGGCATATCCACCATATACAGCTCATTCATTGGACTTAGGCACTACAGGTCACCAAAGAGCGCCCGGCAGCATGTAGCTGTTATGCCGAGAAGTTTAATAGGAAACGTGCCCCTGGGAGACAGCCGTTCACTGTAGTGAATGAGCTGTATATGGTGGATATCTTTTGGCGCCATGTATATCTTCTATACATGGACTATTGAATGCCCAGTTGCCCCTGCCTCTAGTTCCAGCTATTGTGGACTTATTTTCAAATCCTTTTATCATTCATCTCACCATGGATATTTTAGTATTATATCCCAAACCAAGATAGAGAAATATATTCTCTTATCTGTTGCGTCTTTGAACCTTGACCGCATCCTAAAGAAGCCTTACGTAGACGCACAATGGCTCATTGCAGATAATATATAGATGCACAATATATGATGGTTTTTAACCCTTTTGATCATTCTATGTAAATCTTAATAAAATTGATTGTTTTTCACTAGATTTTCTCTTTATTGTTTCTTAGCCGTTAAAGTCCGCCATTCTGGTAATACTTAGTACTACCTGAAATTTTCCACGAATTTATGGACTTGGCTTCTCTATTACTGTTCTTTTCTAATAATTGTCTGTATAGCTTATCTTGGATAATAATCCCATATTTTTGGTACTGGATATGCTGATACAATTTATAAAAGGCATATATATATATATATATATATACATATATATATATATACATATATATACATATATATATATATATATATATACATATATACATATATATACATATATATACATATATACATATATACATATATACATATATACATATATATATACATATATATATATATATATATATATATATATATATATATATATATATATATATATATATATATATATATATTAAAAAAAATCATATTTAGTAACCATTAATAAGCAAAATGTCAATTGGGCATTAAATAAAAACTACATTAAATAATTTGCTGAATTTTAATCTTATATAGAAGAACGGAGAAGGGGATGGGGAGAAAACCATTTATAGTTGTGACTTTTTATTATTTTATGGGATGGAGTTATTTATGTATGTGTTATATTTTATTTTATATTATATAATCTTTATATATTGTTAAAAGTAGCTGGCTGTAAATCCAATACAGGCTGCTGAAATAAGTTAATAAATAGATCAATAAACCAGTTATTTTCCTGAGATATTTAAAAAGCTTATATTTACACAATAATATAGACATACAAATTTAGATATTTAAAATAATGGGTGATAATTTAAGGTATTTTTAGATACTCATGTATCTCATGTATATACTAATAGATTCACATTCACAGCGATTTAGACATTAATGGCTGTGTGTTGAGTTATTTTGAGGGGTCAGCAAATTAACACTGTTATACAAGCTGAACACTCACAACCTTACATTTACATTTACATTGTAGCAAAGTGTTGTCACATGAAAAGATATAATAAAATAGTTACAAAAATGTGAGGGGGGTACTCACTTTTGTGAGATACTGAATATAAAATTTATTTGAATGCCCGAACAGCCAAGGTTCAGTCCGAACACAACTTTGAGCTCACCCTAACCCCTTCTCTATAGTAAATATCCTTAAAGGATAGGAGAAAAGTAGAAACATAGCTGATATCTTTCCT
Source organism: Lithobates clamitans (assembly GCA_037952925.1). NCBI lineage: Eukaryota > Metazoa > Chordata > Amphibia > Anura > Ranidae > Lithobates > Lithobates clamitans. The sequence continues at coordinate 627,172 of JBBGZY010001931.1, forward strand.
GTGGCTAACTGAATATATTTTTAGTTGCAAGGTTTCAGAAACACTTAACGCTGGTTCACACCACAAACACGAACTCCAGATCCGTTTCGGGTGCGTTTCTGAATGCACGTTTTTACAGAGGGTTTAATGCATTTCTGAATGCATTCCAACTTTTTTTTTCTTCTTTTTCCATTTTTTTCCACTGGACTCGGGTCCAGTGGAACTGACTGCATTTGTGTGAAATATGCCATTGGAAATCATATAACCTACTTTCCATGTGTTTAAGAAAATGCACTGGACTGCATGTGGTGTGAACTGGCCCTAAGTTCTCTTTTTCTTCCATTCTTTCATACAAATAATTGAAGAAACCATGCAAAATGTATATGCATATAAATACAGTGGACATCAAAGAACATCATTATATGATACTGTATACTTACTCAAACTGTAATCTCCATTGTGTGCCCTTAAATTGTTCCTCTCTGACTGTTAAATTTACCATGGCAAAGTTTTGTTTTTGTCTGATAATTGCTAAAAAAAATTGGGATTCCTGTGAATAGGTGACAACAGATAACAGAGATATCTACTATTGTGGTAGCTTTGTCAGCCCGCTATGCCAGGCTCCAGCTTTCAAATTACAGCACCTGCAAATTTCCATAGTCAGTTTGTGACTTCTAAGATAGCCATGTCTTCCAGTCTGTCCCTTTCTGTCTTCAGCGGTGGGATATATTGCAGCAGATCACATGTATTTTCTTCTAAAGCCAGTAATGACATCACTGGCAGTGACCAGATGCTACAGCTTTCACTCCACTCTCAGGCCTGAAGAGCAAACCCCGGGGCATCAGGTATTGGATCATGTGACCACTGAAAAAAATCAGATTTATTTATTTGCAGGGTTTCTGGGTTGAAAAACACAGGTGTTTGCATTGTATTGGCCTGAACTACAGACTGAGTACTGTGACGGGAGGGCCCGTGGAACTCAGAATCCCTTGGAAAGTAGGGGATGCCCTTGTTTCAGCTCCATATACACCTCTTATGTCTAAGTCACCCTGTGCTATCCTGGCACAGGGTGAGTGAGAAAATATATCTTGGACTACCGTATTTATCGGCGTATAACACGCGCCGGCGTATAACACGCACCCCAAGTTTAGGAGAGAATTTTAAGGAAAAAACTTTTAGGAGGGAAGTTTAAGGAAAAGAAACTTACATTAAAATGCCCATCAATGCAGCCTCATCAGTGTTCATCTGCAGCCTTGTTAGTGTCATTGCAGCCTTTTCAGTGTCAGTGCAGCCTTGTCAGTGCAGCCTTGTCCCCAGTGCAGCCTTGTCCCCAGTGCAGCCTTGTCCCCAGTGCAGCCTTGTCAATGCAGCCTTGTCCCCAGTGCAGCCTTGTCAATGCAGCCTTGTCCCCAGTGCAGCCTTATCAATGCAGCCTTATCAATGCAGCCTTGTCCCTGCAGCCTTGTCCCCAGTGCAGCCTTATCAATGCAGCCTTGTCCCTGCAGCCTTGTCCCCAATGCAGCCTTGTCCCTGCAGCCTAGTGTCCATGCTCCATGCTCCATGCCTCCTGCCGCTGCCACCGCCGCCGCCATACACATGTGAGTAGTTTTAAATATGGCGCCGCGGAGTTCGGAGAGACTCGGCGCCGGCGGAAGTGAATGAACGCCGCCGAGATACACATAGCCGAGGGTTCTCGGCTCTTTCCGGCGCCGCTCACAGTCCCGCCCAGTCCCGCCCTATGATGGACACAACACAGGTCCAATGGCGGGACTGGCCGTGACAGTGAGCGGCGCCGGAAAGAGCCGAATACACCCGACTATGTGTATCTCAGCTCTGTGATTTCGGCGGCGCTCGTTCAGCACTGCCGAGCCCCTCCGAAGTCCGCGGCGCCATATTTGAAACTACTCGCTATGTAAATGTCGGCGGCGATCGCCGACATTCACATAGCGATAGCGGGAATCGGCGTATAACACGCACCCACGACTTTCCCCTGATTTTAAGGGGAAAAAAGTGCGTGTTATACGCCGATAAATACGGTACTTAAAATGAGACAGTAACATTTGTCCACAATATCTCCCAGGATGTATGTAGAGACTATTATTGGTTTGTTTGATTCTGAACTCAACCTGTTAAATGAGTGAGCTGATCACATTAGCCTCCAGGACTGGCTAGGAGACGAACAGTCTAGTCTGGTTTACCACAGGTTCTAAGGGTGTTCCACACATTGTTGTTTGTTCTAATTAACCCTGTGTTGATGTTTATGGTAATGTGTATTGAATAGTCACCTAGTCTGGGTAAATGATTTAGTAAACTAGCTCATGTTAATTAGGTTACAGTTGTATTGTTAGAGGAGGTTCCAATGGCATATAAAGTCTTGTAATTTTGATTCTAAATAAAATAGTCCATGTTAGCATCTAAGCAAGTCTCGCCTTGTTTTGTGCTTGGGAGCGGTTGGAATATCTGATATCTGAGTTCAGACTGGGAGGAAGTGGTATACTGGCGGAAGCACTCAAGCGGAGTGAGGGACGTTCCGTGACAAGTACTTACAAACTTAAGGTTGAAGAGTTGAAGAGTGTCAGGCAAATTGGCACAAAGGCTGAGACAGGTTCACCAATGTGGTAATTTCAGGGAAGACATGTTTCACTGCCATCACTGACTTTTAGATTTCATTCTATAGGTGCAAAACACAATAGACACAATTCCCAAAGATAACACACCAAGATAAGAATCATTATTTTGCAAAAAGGGAAAGCTATTTTCAGCCATATCCATTCAATGAGATTTAAAAATTACAGTCAAAGACCCATAATCTTTGTAGAAAACTTTGAGAATTGAGCCTATTGCATGCTATGTAATACTATATAACAAACAGTAGGTAGTTCTCAATCTGATTGCTAAAGTGTTAAAAGTTAATTTATAATTGATTTCTACAAACCAACTCCATTACTTAATAGAATAGGTCACTGCAAATAGCAGCCCCATAGACTTCTTTTATTAGACTTTTACAGGACTATTTCCATTTCTAAACTATCAGGTGAAAGAAGTGGAAAGTGCATGGATCAAATGCATTGAATCAATAGTGTCATTAAACTCCTTGCACAGCCGATGAAAACTGGATCTCAGAAAGCACAACTGGAGGTAGTTGTAATAAACACATTGCATTTATCTCTGCCATCATTTGAGTTCTCTTATATGTTGTAATATGTCGATCATATTTACAGTATATTCAGTATTTGCATTTGACTTTTAAACTTACCTTGTACAAACCCTCTCTTTTACTTTGTATCGCCTGGACCCTATATTTCAAAATATTTCTTATATTCCAACAAGCAGTACCCCAGATCTTTTAAGATAAAGTGGTGCATGTGTTAGTCCTACTTTCTAATAATAATTAGACACACACAACATGTAAACTCTATTTATGAATATAAAAAGCCCCAGTGGATATTAAATAATTAATCGCTTTGCACATTATACCTGAATAAGCAACTTATAGTCATATGTTACTTTCAGATGTTTTCCATTATGAATCTTGTAAATAATAAACTGCCTTGGGAGAACCTCTCTGAAATAATGTACTTTTAATGATTGGTGCTCCAGAGTGCATACAGGGAATCTATCAGTCAAACATGCTATATATTGATGAATTTTGAATTAAGAATGACCATGAGTTCAACCTCAACTCTATCTCTTTGCAGTTCATGCTTTTTCTGGCTTCTGATCTGTGGTCAGGCAGCTAAAAAATGTGCAAGCTTCCTTTCTATTAAATTCAGAGTTCCGAACAGCATTTGTTCAGTGTGTATTGGAATAGATATGCAGTAGTCAAAGAAAGTAGTTAGGGATTTATACTTAAGCCCCATACACACTATCAGTTTTTCTGCTGAGTTAGTCCTTCAGATTTACCAAAACCATATAATATGAGGTCAAACCTTAGGAGTTTCAATGTGTATGCAATCAGGCAGGCCCTTGCACTACATGGTTTTGGTAAATCTGAAGGACTAACTCAGCAGAAAAACTGATAGTGTGTATGGGGCTTTACAGCTTTAAAAACACAATCAGTGTTGTGCAGTTGTCTACCAGATTAGTTAGAGATTTGAGAGTGTTCACAGGGACACAGAAGCTTGTGCACATAGCTGGAAAACTGTCTATTTATTTTTACATGCAATCACAGACACACTCACAGTGGGGTTGATTTATTAAAACTGGAGAGTGCAAAATCTGGTGCAGCTGTGCATAGAAACCAATCAACTTCTTGGCTTCAGCCTGGGTTCACACTGAAGGTGGGTTTGGAATCGCACGAGTTCAGCTGAACTTCAAACCCACATTTTAGTCTGGCTTCAGGAGCGATTTCAGAGACATCTGTGTAGGTTCCTGCAAAAAGTAGTGAACTACTTTTGGATTCGGACGGTGCCGTTGCCGGCAATAGGCGCCAATTTGACATGTGAAATCACATGTCAAAACAGCCCGATGTGAACATGGGCTTATTGTCAAAGCTTAATTGAATAAGCTGAAGTTAGAAGCTGATTGGCTGCCATGCACAGCTGCACCGGATTTTGCACTCTCCAGTTTTAGTTAATGTACCTCAGTGAGTTTTACAGAATAAAATATTTGAGAGAGAGATTGCTGCAAACGTCCATATTTATATTGAGGCAGAGTATGTGTTTTATACATCCCAGAGTTTTTTTGTTTTTTTTAGAATTGACAATTTTCATAGAATTTTTATGTTTTTCAAAGATAAAAAGGATAACTTTCACTGGATAGCATGCATAACAAACTGAGGGAGGCTAAAAACAGTTAAAGTTATATAGGAATATTATAGGTATAATCCAAGAAATGATTACATAATACTGTAGTCAAAAAGGTACCACAACCTAGAGCATAGTAACAGTATATTGACGTCTTGCATTATCATGACCAGTGAATCCATGAAAGATATGAGTCAAAAGAAAAAAAAACAAAAACCAAGAACAAAGAAAAAAGTAGGTTAACAATCAAGGCTCGTCACTAGAGATGAGCCGAACACCCCCCTGTTCGGTTCGCACCAGAACATGCGAACAGGCAAAAAATTTGTTCGAACACGCGAACACCGTTAAAGTCTATGGGACTCGAACATGAATCAAAAGTGCTAATTTAAAAGGCTTATATGCAAGTTATTGTCATAAAATGTGTTTGGGGACCTGGGTCCTGACCCAGGGGACATGGATCAATGCAAAAAAAAGTTTTAAAAATGCCCTTCAGGTCTGGTATGGATTTTAAGGGGAACCCCGTGCCAAAATTTTAAAAAAATGGCGTGGGGTACCCCCAAAAATCCATACCAGACCCTTATCCAAGCACGCAACCTGGCAGGCCACAGGAAAAGAGAGGGGGACAAGAGAGCGCCCCCCCTCCTAAACTGTACCAGGCCACATGCCCTCAACATTGGGATGGTGCTTTGGGGTCCCCCCCAAAGCACCTTGTCCCCATGTTGATGGGGACAAAGGCCTCATCCCCACAACCCTTGCCGGTGGTTGTGGGGGTCTGCAGGCAGGGGGCTTTTCAGAATCTGGAAGCCCCCTTTAACAAGGGGACCCCCAGATCCCGCCCCCCGTGTAATATGGTAAGGGGGTACCTACCATTTCACAAAAAAGTGTAAAACATGTTAAAAATGACAAGAGACAGTTTTTTACAATTCCTTTATTTAAAGTCTTCTTCTTTTCCATCTTCTTTCCTTTATCTTCTTTCTTTTATCTTCCTTCGGTTTCTTCCTCCATCTTCTTCTTCCTCTGGTTCTTCCTCCGATCCTCTGCTTCTTGCTCCGCTGTTCTCATCCGGCATCTTCCTCCGCTGTGTCTTCTTCCCTTCTTCATTCTCGGGCTGCTCCGCATTCATGATGGGAGGCTCTAGCTGTGTGACGCTTCTCTTCTTCTGACACTTCTTAAATACCTGGTGACCCCTCTGACGTCACGGGGAATGCCACAGGGAAGTCCCCGTCAAGTCCCCGTGCGTCAGAGGGGACGGGGTCGCCGGGTGGCCCTGCCCTCCGTTATTTAAGAAGTTTCAGAAGACGAGAAGCATCACACAGTGGGAGCCTCCCATCATAAATGCGGAGCAGCCAGAGAATGAAGAAGGGAAGAAGACACAGCAGAGGAAGATGCTGGATGAGAACACCGCAGCAAGAAGCAGAGGATCGGAGGAGGAACCAGAGGAAGAAGAAGCAGGAGGAAGAAACCGAAGGAAAATAGAAGAAAGAAAATAGAAAAGAAGACTTTAAATAAAGGAATTGTCAAAAACTGTCTGTTGTCATTTTTAAAATTTTTGACACTTTTTTTTTGTGAAATGGTAGGGGTACTTTTGTACCCCCTTACCATTTCACACAGGGGGGGCGGGATCTGGGGGTCCCCTTGTTAAAGGGGGCTTCCAGATTCCGATAAGCCCCCCGCCCGCAGACCCCCACAACCACCGGGCAAGAATTGTGGGGCTATGGCCCTCTTCCCCTTCAACATGGGCACAAGGTGCTTTGGGGGGCCTGGTATGGATTTTTGGGTCTGGTATGGATTTTTGCGGGGACCCCATGCCATTTTGTGAAATGTTAGGGGTACTTTTGTACCCCCTTACCATTTCACACAGGGGGGCGGGATCTGAGGGTCCCCTTGTTAAAGGGGGCTTCCAGATTCCGATAAGCCCCCCAACCGCAGACCCCCACAACCACCGGGCAAGGGTTGTGGGGATGAGGCCTTTGTCCCCATCAACATGGGGACAAGGTGCTTTGGGGGGGACTGGTATGGATTTTTGGGTCTGGTATTGATGTTTGGGGGGACCCCATGCCATTTTTTTTTAAATTTTGGCACGGGGTTCCCCTTAAAATCCATACCAGACCTGAAGGGCCTGGTAAGGAAGGTCCCCAAACACTTTTTATGACAATACCATGCATATAAGCCTTTAAAATTAGCACTTTTGATTTCTCCCATAGACTTTTAAAGGGTGCTCCGTGGCTTTCGAATTTGCCACGAACACCCCAAATTGTTCGCTGTTCGGGGAACTGGAGAACAGCCGATATTCGAGACGAACATGAGTTTGACTCGAACTCGAAGCTCATCCCTACTCGTCACTCCTGGGCCAGAAGGTTCTACTTTTTGGACAGAGAAAGGGCTTGAAATGTCATGGGGGATCTATCCTGAGGTACCCGGCAGTGACGGAATTGTAGGGGTCGCTGAGGTTGCCATGGCGACCAGGCCCCTTGCTGCAGGGGGCCCTAGAGGGCCCCCTGTATATAGTACTTTGATAGGAGGAGCAGAGACAAGCTCCCCGATCCTAAGCCGAACTGTATTCGGCACTGTGCAGGGAGCTGGTCACATTGATTACAAAGTGAAAGCACAGTGCTGTGCTCTTTGTCTCCCCCTACAGTGCAGTACCCGGCAGGAAGAGCTAAGGTAAAGGTCTGCCGTTTTTTATCTACTGTATGTGTGTTTATATGTATGTGTGTGTGTGTGTGTGTGTGTGTGTATATATGTGCATGTGTGTGTGCATGTATGTATATGTGTGTATGTATGTGTTTATATCCGTGGCGGTGCATCCATAGGGGCGCATGGACACCGCTCCTTCTCTCCAGGCACCCCTCTATCACAGATAGATTCACGCTATGCATGAATCTATCTATGGCCGCCACTGCCCCCCTATTCAGACGCCTGGCCCCTTTTTGGACGCCAGGCGCCTGAATTACACCGGCGGGGGTGTTTTTAAAGCACTAATAGGCTTCAAAATAGGTGAACTGCAAGTGCCATGCTTGGCGCTCACAGTCCACCCAGGTGTGTTAGAAAACCGACTAAATATTCGTTTTCCTAACACTGAACCGCCTCTCCACCAATCAGGTG